>NDXZ01035286.1:0-11385 GCA_003055125.1 Paykullia maculata
AATGCATAAAAATAATCTTATATTTACATCTACATATGAACGTAGAAACATTAGGGATATCTATAAAATATTTAACAAAAAAAAAACACTTCTTTAAATTCGCAATAATTTTGCTTTTTAAGGGAATTTTTAAGAAATTCATTAATTAGGGATATTGACTGATATCTTTGAGAATAAAATTCTAAAATGTCGTCTTGAACTTTTGGTTTGTAGAAAAAGTTGATTTTTTTTTAAATTTTCATTTTGTACAAAATTACAAAACATATTTTCAGTTTAATAAAAATTAAATTACTTTGACGTTATTAACATACGGTTTTTAACATTTTTTTTTTATTATTTAAAGAAAAGTTTTAAAGCCTATAGTACACGAAATGTAAAAGGCAACATGCGCATGTGTCTCTGACGTCACGAAAATGTTTAGCATATCGGTAACATTTTTAAAATGAGTTGAAGGGGCTAATGCGGTGAAATTTTGATTGTACACGATATATAACTGGGTGTTTTTAAAGCTAGAAATTGAAAGTTCATGGCATGAAGCAAATGTTTAAAACAAATTTATAATAAAAAAAATTTTTTTTTTGAGAAATAATTTTGCTGAAATTCCGAAAGTTTTTCGCTTATAGAAAATTTTCAAAAAGTCGATTTAATAAAAACTGTCAATTAACTCTCGATAAGTGACAGTTTTTTAAAAAGGTCCTTAATTTAAAAGATACAAGTTTTTATAATTAGAAAACTCGCGATAAGGAGAAGAAGTTTTAAAAAAAATTTTTTTAAGAATTTGTGCTTAAGTTGATTGTTGACTTAAAAAAAACTCTGACTAGATTTTCACACAATATTTAATTTTTCTATTGTGAAAATTTTAGGTACAATATCTTTTCCTCTAAAGCAGCATTATTCTAATCCACACACAAATACATTCATTTAATAGAAAACAGCCAGGAAAAAACAGACAGACAAATAAACAAACTTTTCAACTTGTGACAAGTGCTTGAATGATGATAATCCTGTTTAAAAATTTAAATATTTATACATACTTTCATATACATGTACAATCTGTATTTATAAGCTGAATGTGTATGCGCCTGTGTGTTTAAGTGTGCGTGTATGACACACATATGCATGTGTGACCTTTTATTAATTTAAAAACTTTGCAGTTGTGCTAACAATATTTATGAGGTTCTGAGTTAAACATAAAACTTTATGTTGTTTAACTTCTCCATGTCATGTCGAATAAATATTTAAGCCAAATAGTATTTAGAAAGCTTAATATTGGCCACATAAAATTATACAAATAAAAATTTATAGATATTTTAGAATAACTGCTGAGTAGAAATTTAGTTATAATCCAATTTATTCTTGGGATAAACATAAAATTAATTTATTAGAATTACATATGTAATTTAAAAAAGAAAAAAAAACCAAAACAAAAACGGAATATTTTTTGAAATTTAATGGAAAAAATGTGTCACGAATTTTGTTCTACGCCATTTGGATCAAGTTTAAATGGCCTAATAAAATGGACTTTAATATTATTTTTTACAAAATTGTGTGTCATACATACATACATATGTATACCCTGTAACCTTTTTAACTTTAACAATTATATGTCAATGGTCACAGATAATTAAAGGTCACAAAACAAAGTTTGCGTCATTGTTTGCATCAAATTTTTAGACAAAATTAAACTTTTACCACATCAGCAGCTGCCAGCCATAAGAAATCAAATCCATTTTACAAATACACAAACACAGACACACAATTAATACTCGGTTAAATGAATATGTCTCTTGTGGATCTTATTATTTTCGTTGAAAACTAATCTCCAGTCATTAAAGGGTCAATGTGCACCAACCCAGGGAGCAAGATTTTGTTATTTTTTAAACTTTTTATTTATAGGTATTTGTTGTTGTTATGGTTTTATTAATAACACACAGAGACAATATTTGTTTAGGATGACATTTTTGTTGTTGTCTGTTGTGGTTTTTTTGTTTGTATTCAATTGTAAAAGCGAAAAGTCCATTAACATTTGAAAAGTATTTATGTGCACCAAAGGATTTAAACCAAAGACTGTCGGGATACATTTGTTTTGTTAAATTTTAATCAAAATTCATATATAAAAACTATAATATTTAATGTGGAAAATGTTGGTAATATTTCGTCTAAAAAGTAGAAAGAAGGCTGTGACAAGCTTTTGGGTAAAGGATAATTTAAAAAACAAATTTTTAATTAACGATAAATTCCGGTCAATAGACAATCTTTGATAAATTTTAATTTTAAATAACGGCTCTTTCAACTGTCATGTTTCAGCTTTGAAATTAAATTGTGGTTAGATTGTGAAACGCTGTTGTGTTGTCGCTTAGATACGTTTGTATTCTGCTGTAGTCCCTTATTAATTATGCAAAAGTAGATACACGCTTTAACATTACGCATACAAATTGAGAAAATGAATTATAATCGAAATTTGTATTCTGTACTTTAGACACTGAAAATATTTTTAATTTTTATATACATACATACATACATACATATAGATTTATAGATGTATTTCGTTTTAGAAAAAGTTGTTGGCCAATTTTTGTTTTTCATGGACTATTTTATAATTTGATTTTTGAAATAATAAAAAAATTCAACTTTCCATTTATGATTTAAAGAATATCAATAAAAATATAAAAATATTTTTTTTAATAACCTTCTTTGTATAAACTTTAAAGTTCAATTAAATAAGAGACACCCAAAAAACGTCTCCTTTTTATTTGTAGGATTTCTGAAGAGGGAAGAAAATTATTAAAAAAAAAAAATGTTGTTATACTCTTTACCATATTCATCTGCAGTCCCATAATCAATGGCGCCTTTACCATAAGGGCACACGGGGCAATGCCCGTGAGGTCTGGGCCCTTACTAAGCATTTATGTAATTTTTAAATTGATATTGCTAATCAATAATACTTTTCTATTTGGCGATTTTCGTTAATTTATTATAATTTATTTTTAAAAATTTCTAAAAAAAATACATAATAAAAAAGACCAACATATTTACAAATACTTATATGGGATTCATCTGCAGTCCCATATGAGATTTTTCGCTAAATTTTTCATTGTTTAGTAAAGTTCTTAAGCCATATCTATGAACAATCAAAAAACAATTGAGGTATAATATAAGGTAAGATATAAAGTCATATTGTCATAATGTCATAATTTTCTAAAATTTTGAATGGTTTAAAAAAATTCATTGTAAAATTTTTAAATCGTTTTAAAATTTTAGAAACTTATGATATTATGACAATATGACGTTTTACTTTTTAGGGGAGCCCCTATTTTTAGTGTGCCCGAGGTCTCCGGCATAACCAAAGACGAACCTGCCCTGTTGGTTTAAATCAATTTTAAACCCCTATACGGGTTATATAGGTTTCTGGTAATTCTAATATAATAATTCTAATATTTCGCATTCATATATTTGGAAACATTTTGTCACCGCAAATTTGCAAATTTAATCTGAAAAAAAACCAACGTTTTTGCACAAAAATAAAAGTTTACCTTTTCGGAGATAACTTATAGACTTGCCTTGTAAATAAGAATCAGTCTTACTGTCGGCATAAAGTTCTCAGTTATAATTAACTCATTAATGTCAAAAAACCAAACCTGTGTTGTCGATGTGTGTGTGTGTGTAAGTTTTGTTAGTGGATGTATTATGGAGGTAGTAGAGGATGTTAGAGTTGGCACAACACAGCATATTGTTATTATTACGTACATATGTGTGTGTGTCTATGTATTTGTAGGAAAAAAAAGAATCAATTTCATAAAAACTGATTTGATTTGTGCAAAAGTATTTGCAAAACTTTTTCTTCGTTAAAAGTGTTCATTTTCTTAACTTTTTTTACTTCGGTTTTTTTAGGTGTTGGTTTGTTTGTTTTTTTACCTGTCAGAAGTGTATCGGAATGTCTGCTTTTAAGTCAATTGAAATTGATGTCTAGTGCTCTCACTTTGACTGTTCCAGCATATTTAAGTTTGCGCTTAAAACCAAAAAAAAACCCACAAAAGAAACATGCTCTTGACATTTAAATTAAAGTAAAATTATATGCAGCAGAGGCGAAGAAATAAGACGAAATTTTGTTGTAAGACTCTAATGTGCTTGTGTGTGTGTGGGTGTCGATATGTTTAATGTTGCAACAGTTCAAGCTTAAGGACATGCAAAAGTGTTGAATCAGTATGTTTGTAAGAACAACCTTTGAAGATTTTTTTATGAGTATTTTAGGTTAATAATAATTTTTTTAAAATAATTTTTAATAAAATTGATGCAAAAAGAAGTTGGCGATTTGCAATTTACTAAGTATTTAATTTGAAGAAAAATTTTAAAAAGTTTTTTCTTTGAAAAGAAAAATCATGTTTTTAAGAAAGTTTTCGATAAATTCTTGTTTTGCAAAAAGTTTTTTAAGAACACTTTTTTAGTAAATTTTTGAAAATTTTTTTTTTAAATTTTTGTTTGGCAAAAAAATAGATTAAACGGTTTTGTAAAAAAAAAATGTTATGTTTTCGTTTTATAGAAATTTAAAAAAATGTGTTTAAAATTTGTAACAATTTTTTAAATAAAAAAACGTTTCAAATTATTATTTCAATTGCTTTAAAATATATTTTTTTAAATTGTCCTTTACGGTAAATTTTGCTAAAATTAATTTTTGTTTAATCTTTTTAACTTTATTTTTCATTACATCCTAAATATCAAATTAAATTAAACATTTGCTTTTTGTATTTTTTGCAGACTCAAGTTTATTTAAATTCTTTTAAAATATTATTATTAAAAAGTTTTTTTTTTGTCAACAACTTGTTGCCACATTTCATTATTTTATTTCCTTTTTTTACCATTTTTTGTTATTGTCAATTTGCTGGTTATAAAAGTAAAAGTTGCTAAGAAATCCATTAAATTTTCTTTCAGTTCAGTTCAGTTTAGTGAATTTGGGTTGAGAGTTTAGTTCAGTTTTAATAAGTTTCTCAGATCTTTATTGCTTGAACGAGTAAATGTGTTTGTGTGTTTGTGTGTAAGTGTTCTAGATGTGCAATTTTAATATTTTATAACAGTTTTCACACTATTTCGTTATTATTCCCCTGTTACTTGATTATCTTATATTTCTCTTGGTTCTTAGAAAAAAAAGAAAACTACAACTACAAAAACAAAACTGCATAATCTTGAAATAACTGAGTGCAACTTTGTAAAAATAAGTCTAAAGTTTTTCTGTTCTGTTGATTTTTCTTCTATTTGTGGTTGCATCTTTTTGTTTTGTTTAACTTAAAAATTTATTTATTTTTCTGTTCGCGTTTGTTGTTGTTCTAAACTGGGTCGTTTGGAGAAAGTACAACGGCAGGCACAAGAGTATGAAATTGATATTTATAACAAATGACTTAAAGTAAAAAAAAAAAATGATATAAAAAATTATGCAACAAAATTAAAGTAAACAGAAATAATTTTAGAAATTTTTTCAACACAAAAACTCAATTGAATTAAATTAAATAAATTTTATTTGTTATTGTTGCTTTTGTAATTTGTGCAAATTCTACTGAATAAATAAATAAAAAAGAAAATTTCAAGTTAAACATCACTAAAAAGTAAAACATTTTGTGGTAAACGTTGATTATTTGAGCAATTTCGTTGTAAACATTTTGTTTTATTTATTTATATTTATTTGTTATACATATTTATTATAGAAGAAGTATTTTTGTTGTTATTGTTGATTTTGTCGTCGTTTTCTGGTTACTTTGTTGTCCACTTGAACAATTGCTTTTGTTGTTGTTGTTGTTATTGTTGTCGTTTGCAGTCAGTAATTGTGATAAATGTTCACAGCAAAATTGTTCAACAACGAATGAATAAACGAATGTTTTACAAATAATAAAAGTAAACTTTTTATGAGAATTTCGTTCAATTATTTCTCGTTTGGCATTTTACATACATATTTATTCGATTGTGCCATTTCAATGATTGCTTGTTGTGATTTGTTGTTGCGTGTTTAAATATTTATGTATATAAATACACTTGAAGCAAATAAATATATACATACATACATACACACACGGAACAACGTAGGCAACAAATAACAAATCGTAGGTAACCTTCTAGGAAATAAGTAACCAGGATACGACGACCATAAATATACCTGTGCCAAAGAACAGTGGGTACTTTTGGTTTAAAATTAATTCAGCCAAGGAGAAGGATTATTGAAAAGTTTTTTGGTAAATTTTAGTTTTATAGAAACTTTACAATGCCGTTCCAATTATTATATCATAGGCAATTAATCACAAATCAGACAATTTCGATAAATATTTATTTAAGAATTTTTATTTGCAAAAAGTATCCCAAAGTTCAATCAAAATTTTAGTATTAAGCAAGCATTTTTTGAGTGAAAATCAAATCTAAGAGGTTCAAGATCTACAATTGCACTAAAACAAACCTACGTAACGTAAATGCAATACGTTACAATTTCATAATACTAACATTAATTTTGTTTTGACGTTAATGATAAAAGAAAAGAAAAAGTTTTTAGGTCAACTAGAATATAAAATAAATAAACAAAAATAAAGTACCTCATAATGATGCATCCTATTTAACTAAAATTAGTTTGTTCAAATATTTTTTTTTTGTAATTTTGAAAGCTTCTCACATTTAGTAAACTATGACAAGTTAATAAAAGTGTATAATTTCTCGTTACCATGATTGTCAAACTATTTTCAACGATGAAAATGGGTAATAATGGGCCACATAAATTGACGCACAAAACAAACAAACAATTTCAATTGGAATAGGTTGACATAAAATATTTGTTACACAACCAAAAAAAGCGTTACAATATTTTTGAAGGATTTATGGAAAAATTTTGCTAGTTTTTCTTAAGGTCTAAATACATCGGCTTTTAATGAACAGATTTAACTTATTTTTAATACCTTTTATTGTGAAAATTTTATTAAATACTGTAATTGATATAAAGTCTTGTGAAGGATAATTTCAGGCGATATTTTTATGTTAAAACAAATGTTATTTATTGTATATGTGACATAAAGCCACCCAGCCCTGTTCTACATTGTTTGGCTATTGATAGCAAACTATAACAAATCTAATAGATAGATTAAAAAAATTATTTGTTTCTTTTATTTTCAATCACTCGGTTTAGAAAAATCCCATTAAATTGCATTAACAACAACAACAACAAATATGTAAATTTCGTTACGCCAAAAAATATGTTGTCCATGGCCACATGAAAATTGATTACACACAATAATGTGCCACAACTCGATGTCCTTCAGGCAGTTACAGAATGTTTACTTGTCAAGAGCGGAAAAGCGAGAAATTATGTGGGTAAATTAAATGTTTCCAAAAAAATGAAAGTGCATTGTAAATAGATAATTGTTATTAAAAAAAAAAAATTATTTTGCACATAAATATTTTAAAGCCTTTTTATTAAGTAGAAAAAACTATTTTTTTCTAGTGTAAATTTTTTACTAAAACAAGAATATAAAAAGTTTATAATTATTCATGATCATTTGTTAATACATCTAAAAATATATATTTTTTATTGCTTTAAAATAAAAAGCTTTGTTTAAGTGTAGCTCTTTCACTTCCAACTCCTAAGACCTTAGCTGTTTTTTTTTTTTTGGTTTATGGCAACCCATTCATCCCATAAACTGCGGCAAAATTTAATTTTTAAACAAATGTTACAACTTTTCATATAAAAACAAATTTATGCATTAAGAAAATATGTACAAATAAAATAAATATAATTTAAATAATCATTGTAAAATTATACTCATTGTGAAATTATGATAAATTGTTAATTAAGTCTTTAAAAAGCTCTAAATAATTTTGGCATCATGTTAACGCAAAAACACAATTTTGCTTATTTCGTCTTTGCAGCCAAACGAAATGTGAAACGATGGAATAAAAAAATTCTAGCTGATATAAAAATCCTTTGCACATAAATCATTTCGCTTAAAACTGGAGCCAACGACATAAAAAAAATTTTAATACGAATATAATTCTTTCTCATGGCAGAAACACAGCCAAGAACAAACGATTATTACACTAGAAACAGTGAACTAAGGATCTGTAAAGGAAAGGGAAAATTCTTTAAGAATAGAAAGAGAAGGATAAATACAAAATAAAACAACTAAAAGGTGTTACTTTAAAATTTAGTTCATCTGCATAATATCACACACAAATACACAACACACATTCATGCCTAAAAGCGTGCACATTTACATACGAGACATTCTTTGACTTTTTTATCGGAATTTCGACCAAAATATATG
Organism: Paykullia maculata; assembly: GCA_003055125.1. Lineage (NCBI taxonomy): Eukaryota > Metazoa > Arthropoda > Insecta > Diptera > Rhinophoridae > Paykullia > Paykullia maculata. The sequence goes on from NDXZ01035286.1 coordinate 8,289, forward strand.
CGGGGTTTAATATCAACTTTTTTTGAAACTATTTTTTATTTTCCAGATTTTTTATCTGAAAAATGTTATATAAAATCTATTTTTTTTTGTAACTTTATGGAGTGTTATGCGATTGTTCTGATGTTAAAAGCATTCACCTTAAGTTATACTGAAGAGCTCGGTGTCCATTTTTATATCTTTTTATGTATAAACCCTGTCATCAAAGTGCAGATAATAATTTCTAAAATATTTATTTCAATAAAATTTGTTACAAATAACTTTTTGCGCCGAAGTATAAGGCCCATACATTTTGAGCTGATTCCTATACAAAAGTCCTTACGGAATTTGACTTTAACTTGAATATAATTTATTCAACATATAAACAATTTGGTTACCAAATTTTGGTTTTAAATAAATTGAAATAAAAATACTTTTTTTATTAAAAAAAATGTTGCACAACACATATAAAATGCCCCATATATGTAAATAAAATATGCTACGAATGTATTATTTAAAATCCTAGCGAGTTTGTTTACATAAGAAAAACATTTGTTAAATGGTAAAAATATCATCATGATCATCTTCATGCAGTTAGAATTGTATTTGTAATTGTTTCATGTATTTTTTTTTACATATGAGTGCTGCAAGTGGGGCCACCAAAACTAACACTGCAGCATCTTTTTTCACACAGGACCTGCAATTTACAGATATAAAAACTTACACACATGTACATACATACATATCTACATTAAAATCTAAACATGTTTATGCATGTTTTCTTGAAGGTTCCCTGACAAACCAAGAAACAAACATTTAAGCCAAACGAAATTGTTGCTTATCCAAACATGACATTTTTTCGTTTTTATTTTTGGTTTGTTAAATTGTAGTTTTGCTGCTGGTGTCATGTGTTTTTGCAAGTAGGAATGTACGACGGGTCTAGTTTGCTGGTGCAATAATATAAGCTGTTGACAAAGAATGAAAAAAAATACTGTTTATCATTGTTGCACAAGCAATTAGGGATGCCATATTTTATTTGCTTAAGAAAGAGAGAGAGAGAGAGAGAGAGAGAGCGCATGCAGCAAAAAGATCACACCAGGCTTCAAATCGTTTCTTTTTATTTTTTCGTTATTAAAATAGTTTTTGGGAAGCAAAAAAATATGAAAATCGTTAAAAAAAAAGTTAATTTAATTGTTTTTTTAAACCAATATAAAGATAATGTTTAAAAATTCTTAAACATATTTACAACTACAAAATTAGGTTATATTATTAGCCCAGCTGCCCAGAATTCACCGATGCCCATACCTTGCACTATTAAAAAAAACGTTATCGTTACTTGCGAAAACTACCTTTAGTAACAATATGAACACTTTGGTATTCCTTCGCAGTTTCTTTATAAAACTACTTAAATTGAATTCACCTAAAATATCTTTTTTTTAGTCAGAGAAATATTTTATAGTGGGACTTTATTTTCGCAAATTGTTAAAAATTCTAAAAATAACAAAACTTCCTTTTTCTTTTTTCATGTAGTTGTTATTATTTTATAATTCATAATATATTTAAAATGCACATCAAAATAGAAATAATATTTCTTACAAACGTTAACATTTTATCGCATTATCGAACTAAGTATTATTCGGTTCCAGCACTCATTTGATAAATGAACCTCTTATCTAAACTTGAACAGATGATTACTTTAATGTTTCACCTAAAAATTGTCAACTTTCTTTTATCTGTATTTACTACTACTTTGTCATGCATTGTTTGCTGGGGACATATCCATACATATGTTCATATACATGTGTAACTGTAGATGTTGTGGTCAAGAAACATCGAGTATCATCAAAAAATATCAAATTGTATAAAATTTTTTCTTTTCGTTATTGTCTGCTTTTTCGTAACTTTCCTTTTGCTACCCGTATCACAGGAGCTCTGACAGGGTCAAGGAGAATTTATCAAACGACAGAGGAACAATTTACAAAAGAAAGAAACGCAAAACACTATAAATAAATCAAATCACAGAGTATCACTTACGACCATACATACATATGTACATACATACATTCCTGTGGACATACATACATACATACATACTACCATAATGTTTTCTTTTTATCGTTGGAAGGGGAAGAAGAATTTAATAATGATTCTGAAGATGTGTGTGATTTGAAGTTTTTTTTTTTTGGAAAAATCTTTAACTGAATTGTTATTGTTCAAAATAATAAAGCTGGAAAATTACTTACATATGAAAAAATAAGGCAGTTTAAGGATTTTTTCAACATCTAGTTACAACTTATGGTTTAAATTGTGAACAAATTGACAATTGTCTTTTTTCCATAATATTGAATATTTAAAGAATTGTCTTTATTGATAAAAAAAAAATTCAACAACTATTTGCCACAAATCAAGAGTTTATGAAAAAAAACTTTGAATAAAGAAATTCATCATCTTTTTATAAAAACACAAGTCATCGAATAATACAACTCTCTTAGACTCTTTTTAATTAAAAATAACTAAAATAAGCTCTTCAGTAAATTCTCTCTGGCAAAAGAAAACCTGTGTAAAGTCTTTGTAAAAAATTTATAAAAACATTTAACTGTGAGTTTTTGCATATTTGTCAGTCATTTATTAGCCAATTTTATTGATTAAAATGAACAAAATTTTCTTAATTCATTGATTCCACATAAGGATCCACAGAATTTTGGGGTCTTCAGAAAATTGTTTCCAACATATGTACATACGACGGACATATATCGCTTAGACTCTTAATGCTGTTAAAATTACAAATCCAATGACAAACTTCAACATGTACAACTTTGTCATTCAAGGTAACAGGTACAAAGAGAATCTCTTAAATTAAAATTGAAAATTCTCTACTTTTCAAGGTTTTTGTTAACTTAGAGAAATTTTGATAAATTCACTAGAAGGAGATAAAGGTATAAAAATGATGACATGTTTCCACAAATTTTTAATTATTAAATCAATAAAACCTTACAACTTTAGCATTTTACTTATTTCTAGTGGTGAAAAAATCGTTTAATTAAAATCATTTTTAAATTGTTTGTTTAGTATAAATATATATATATATATATATATATATATATACTAGCTTATAACCCGC
>NDXZ01035291.1:0-12340 GCA_003055125.1 Paykullia maculata
GTGTGTGTGTGAAGGGTATAATTAACACATGTGTGTGTGTGAAGGGTATAAATATACTTAAGTTTTGTAATACTTCTTATGTCCTACCTACACTCGGTGAAGGGTATATAAAATTTGACACTGCCGCATATAGCGCTCTTGCTTGTTTTTCTTCTCTTTTGCTGGATTGATAAGAATTTGAAAGCAATTTTTTATTAAATTATTTTGTAAACATTTTCATTGTCGACTAAAGTTTTTCTGTTTTTTTTTTTCAGTAAATCTCCTTTTGTTTCTTATATTTGTATGTATTTCATAAATATTCAATTAATTTTATGGCATTTATTGGTAAAGATTTTTTTTATGAGATTTTAATTTAAACTAAATTTAATGACAATTTCTTCACCTTCTTTTTTTAAAGGCTGCCATTTTATGATCGAGATTTTAACAAAGTTTTCCCATTTAGCTGCAATCAAAAATGCTTTTATTGCTTTAATGTTTTATTTAACAGTTTTAAGGTTTTTCAACAACAACAGTTTTTGTTGTTCTCTTTAACAACTCTATAAGTTCGAAGGCAACTTAATACAGATACTTGAATTAAACTCTTATAAATTTAACATATGAGGAGATATTTTTACTGTTTTTTTTTTTTTTTTTTTTTTTTTTTTTTTTTGTGTGTAATAAAAATCTCTTTTATCCAAATGTTGTATTTTTGTTAAAAACCGATAAGAAAAAACATTTAAAAAACAAAAACCCATACTCGTAGCAATGAATGCTTATATCTTTGTGTTTGTATGTTTGTATGCTCAAGTAGATACTTGAATTGTTTGGTGTTTGTATCTCTGTAAAATTTAAACGTCAACACCTTCAAAGTACTTTTATGGTTAAGTTCAGAGAAGTTTAAAAGGGTTATTTGCCGATAGTTTATAGTTTTGGCATATCTTAAGGTTACATTAATCGGCACAAAACTCTTGTGAAATGTGATCCTTTTTTATTTTGTATCTTATTTATATGTATTTGTTTGTGTAAGTTTTAAGATTTTTTTGTGCATGTGTGTAAGTGAAGTGTTTGTAATCTTATTTTAGCGTTTGGTCGGTTTGCATTTTGTCTTAACACCCTACATTTGGTGGTGAATGATAGTAGGACCATCCAATAAAAAATGATGACACTTAACAGTTAATAAACAAATTAACAGGTTGTTTTAAATATTACCAGGAGTTCAATAGTGTTTTAAAAAAATTAGTTTGATAAAAAAGAAACCTTAATAAAAGTCTTCTAAAAATGGAAAACAATTTTTTTTTAAAATTTACTTTAGTCATTTAATCTGCTTTTGAAAACTTTGTAAGACTTGATTTTTTAAGAGCCTTCGGATTTGATTTACAAAAATACATACAATATAGAGAAATGTATGAAATGCATGTATGTCGATAGAACGATCTACTTATATAAATCAATGTTTAAAAATGATTTCGTTTAAATGTTGACCGCGGCTACGCCTCAAATGTTTCATACACCGGGTCCAATTTTAACATTCTCTCTCCAACATATCGGCCGGTCTCTTACAAATAAATTCTTCAATAATGACTTCCAGTGCCTCAACCGTTGCGGGCTTGTCCCTATAGACATGAGCCTTAAATTTGCCCCACAAAAAATAGTCTTAAGGCGTGAAATAAACTGTTCACCGAACTCGCCTCTAAATTGGGCCATTGTTTAGCGTGCTGTGTGGCATGTGGCACCGTATTGCTAAAAACAAATGTCAGCCAAGTCTAGCTCTTCCATTTTCGGAAAAAAATGTATAATCATCGCTCGCCATTCACAGTAACATTTCTGCCTTCGTTGTCTTTGAATAAGTACGGTCCGAATCGATAATTCACGGTCATTAACAACACTGGCGGATACAGCTGCGATATTTTCCTCTGTCTTTCTATTTATTAATTTCATTTTTTATTTACTCATTTTTTTCAAGTCTATGGAGATAATCCTTACAGACTAATTTTTAAAATTTACAAGTTGTTTAAATGTTAATACTATTATTATAGTATTTACATTTAAAGAGAAATCAATAAAGTTAAACATATCGTTAAAAGCACAACATAATTTCCTAATCGGATCAGCCATTTCACAATTTGTCCGAAAGGTTTTAACATAAAGTGGGTTATTTTATCGTAGTGAGCGTTGAGGCACGTTCAACGATATCTTGCTTAAAAGAAATTCGGATAAAACAGATCCATTAATAAGATTGGCGATAAATGAAACACAAAGCATAATTATTCTACTTTTTAAAGTTGGTAATTTTATCAAAGCAAGTCTTGATGAATATGATGGAAGCGTACTACAATCTCGATATACATCTCTTAAAGAAAAGATTAAAAATTGTTTCTGGACTGATTCGATAAGATCAATATAAATTTTATAATAAGGTTCCCATACAACTGAGCCATACTCTAAAGTCGGTCTCACAAGTGACATAAATAAGCTTTTAGTGATGAAGGGGTCAGTCATTAAATTCTTTTGCCCATCGTTTAATAAAGCTAAGATTTATGTCCAATAATGTAAATTTGGTGTGAAATTTAGTCAGAAGATTTCGGTTAGCCTCCTTAGAAGGTCGCCCAAATTGACCATAAAATGGAAGAAGTGCACGATGCACTTTCTTAACCAAGCATGAATACATTCATGGTTAAATTATAGACCAAACTGAACATGTTTAAATAAGTCTTAATATAAAAAAAAATATTTTTATAAAGAACAAATTTATCAAGACAGATATAAGAGACACTAATATGTACAGAGTACACGAATAAAGTCTTAAGTCGCGTTATTTAAAAAAATATCAAATATTTTTTCTTAATATTTTATTCTGTCACACACTAAGACATTATTTTAATTTAAAATAGCATGAATATAGGGCATTTCAATGGTTAGCTTGGATTAAAAATTATTTAATTTTAAAATTTACTTATTTTATGTTTTTTTTTCTTTATTTAATGTAACATAAAAACTAAAAGGTTTTTTGTTTTTAAATACTTAATATGTTTTGTTTTTAATTTCTCACCTTCTTTGCTTGTCCGTCGCTCGGCTTGTCTCGCATCTCGATTATTTTTCCGTCCGTCCGTCTGTCAGTTTTTATTTTATTTAACAGTCGTTTAATTGTAATGGCTTTTAAATTTATTTTGATTTAATCAGTTTGTTTCCAATTTTGTTGTTGTTATTGTTGTTTTTGTATTCATTTTTATAAACAAGTATATTGTCGACTGATCATCATAAAAATCTTGTTAGCATTATTGACTTGAAAATATAGCCAAACGGTGTTTAAGGCAATTACACAAAGACTGTTTTTTCTGGATGTTGGCCTTTTTTTTAATCGATGTTTTTTTTATTCGTTTAGTTTTTTTTTTTATAGTAAAAGTTAATTAAAGAATTCATTGTGTTTTTTTTTGATGTCATTGATTTTTTTTATCACCTTTTTTATTGTTTTTTATTTTGTTGCATTTTGTTGATAATTTTTTATACAAACTCTAATCGTAATAAAAGAAGTAACCAAAGTAAGAAATTACTATTAATTTGGTTTATTATCAGTTAAATCCTTTCGGGGTTATATTTTTTAAATTGATATATATAGAAATTATATATAATTTATGCTGTTTTTTAAATAAACAATAAATTTAACGCTGATTTGTATCATTAAACATTAATTTTTTATTTGGTTTAAAGCATTGTTGATGTAAAATCTGGCAACGCTTTAAAAAAAAAAATATATATATAAATATAATTAATTTAATATTTTTCATAAATTATATAATGGAAAATTAAAAACAGAAATAAAATTAAAAAAAAAATCATTTAAAATAAACAATGGAGTTTTGATAAATGCAAAAATAAACAGTTATTTAAAAAAATACTACAAACGATGTTATAACCCAGCAAAAAATTATGCTTTCTCGGAAGCAGCTTTCTAATTGTGCACCGCTTCCACTTTTATGAAAGATTACATGATTTTTCTATAAGACTCCTCGCGTGAAGGCTCTGCTTTAGAGCTTCTTAATGATCCTTTTGAAAAACTGCTGAATATATGCATTTTGCTCATCACTTTTGTAAGCTTGTAGTTACAAAAGGCAATAAATGAAGCAGCTGGTATGCACCAGCCACATTTACTACTTCCAAATTAAAATTTGTTTTCGCTGGGAAAACATTATCAGAAAATAAAACAAATTGATCTATGCAAAGTTTAAGTTTAAGGTTTAAAGTTTGACTAATTCTGTTTGTAGGAGGCACCAATCCTGTCCATTTTTGCCAACCCAGCCTTAATATTTAAAAAAATGTGCCCTTGCCATTCCAAGGACCTTTAAACATACGGGTTAAATAATATATTTTAATGGGATAAGCACTTTCGGGAATAAAACCCAGTAGAAAAATAAACAAACAAATTTACTTTCTTTATAAATTTAGATAAATATCCTGAATATTGATTTATTTTTTTAATGTTGCTTTTATTTAAAATGGCCAAAAGGCTATAACATAGAATTCTTATAGGAAACATTTTCTTCTTCCTTAATTTTTATTGAAAAAATTGTTCTTAAAATTTTCTAAACACAACTTTAAAGGACTAGATTTTTTCTTGTAGACACTTGTTTTAAAGTGTAAACAATAAGATTTGAAAGAAAGAACTGAGTATTTTATGAGATGTATTACATTTCAAGCTAAAAAACTTTCTCACAAAAAGATAAACCACCTTTCTTGATTATATGCTTTCTCTTACAACAATGATTTACAATAACTTGATCATTCAAGTGTTTGTTCACTTACCAAAACAAATTGTTAATACAAACAAATTCGAAAGTTGTAAATACAAAAAAATAGAAAAAAAAATCACATGAAGTAAACACACTTTAAGACACGTGGCTCATCTTATTTACATGACAAGCGCAACAATATTCCAGTGAAAACTAATCTGCAATTACCCTGTAAAAGGTGTCCCTTGCACTGCCGCGACATGCATTTAATATCAAATCATAGTACCGAGACATAAATGTAAAGAGAAAAAGAAAAAAAAAACACTTACTACCAACTTTTAGGAACGAGTAAATGTTGACAAATGTGAAACTTTTGTTTTGACTACGAACAAACAAACAAACAAACAAACACAAAAAGGACAGATTGTCGAACGGGACGGACACGCTAAAAGTCACGTGTTTGTCCTAAGTGTGCGATGTAAGCAAACAATAGATAGTACAAATTGCAGTCAGTTTGCAGTGGTACTCTATTGTGTTGACTAAATCAAATGAAATGTTAGCCTGAGGCCACAATAGTTAAACAAAGATTACAGGGTTCCATATTCAGTTTCTCATAATTCGTGTCTACACAAAGCGATTAGTTCAAGTGGAACTAAATTTGGTTCATTTGGCTAAAGGCTGTTTGTTCAAATGCCAGTATTACATCTACATATGTACGTGGTATTTTTATTACCATTTGTTCATTTAATGGAGTAACTGAAATAATTAGAGGACTTCTAATAACAACAATATTCAATTATTTCCATAAAGGCGTTGAAGCTGAAATCAAATCAAACAAAAATGTTTTATAGTACATAAATGGATACAAGAAATATTTGAATATATACAATTTGAGTTCTATGCAAGACAGAGTCTTAACGAATTAAATCATAAATGGATGGGAATGGATGTACTTACCAGAAAAAACATTATAAAAATTATACTAAGATAGAAAATTGTAATTTATATATAGGGAGGTCCATAAGAAAACAAAATAATACCACTTTTTGTATTCTTCAAATTTTTGATTAAATCCAATTCTACATAATATGATTAAATCCAATTCTACATAATATGTAGAATTGGATTTAGCTAAATATACGAAACATTTAAAAAGATTAAAAGAAACTAATTAAGCGGGATAGAGAAGGTCATTTACCCGTGCAGTGTTACAGATAAAATTTTATGCTGAAATCCAAATACAGAGCCCACATACTGAAAACTACTATTGCAGTACTGACTTGTGCACCGGGTTTCCGATACGAGTCTCCTTTTAAAATTAAACTTTAAAGTTTATAACTGACTTATATAAATTCTTATTTTAAACAAAATAACAGAAACAAGTTTTGTATGAATCTGCTGTCACTTATAATTTTTGCCATATATTTTTGTTCATTGTGTTTAGGTCGAAGCTTTTCTAATAAATATTGAATGTACAGCTTACACAGAAAAAAATATCGGCACTCTTATTTAATTAAGGTGTTATTAGAATTCAGGATTAAATTTAATTACGGTTTTAATTAATTCAATTAATTATTTAATCAATTAAAGTGGCTCCTAAAATTTTTTTTGTTTAACAGAAACACTTAGAAGAAACCATAAGAGCCGGTTTAAAACCCGCCGTTTAAATTTATAAACATCCGTCGAAAATATAAATACTTATACTAAAAGTATGTTAACCCAAACGAGAATTATAATAACTTATTAAAGTGGCTCCTAAAATTTATTTTTTTTTACCGAAACACTTAGAAAAAACCTGTAGAGCCGGTTTGAAAACCGCCGTTTAAATTTATAAACATCCGTCGATAATATAAATACTTATACTTAAAGTATGTTAACCCAAAAGAGAATTATAACAGTTTAAGTGGCTCCTAAAATTTATTTTTTTTTACAGAAAGACTTAGAAAAAGTTTAAGGGCCGGTTTGAAAACCGCCGTTTAATTTTATAAACATCCGTCGAAAATATAAAAACAGAAACACTTAGAAAAAACCTTTAGAACCGGTTTGATAACCGCCGTTTAAATTTTTAAACATCCGTCGAAAATATAGGTGCTTATACTTAAAGTATGTTAACCCAAACGAGAATCATAATAGTTTAAGTGGCTCCTAAAATTTATTTTTTTTTACAGAAACACTTAGAAAAACCTTAAGAGCCGGTTTGAAAACCGCCGTTTAAATTTATAAACATCCGTCGAAAATATAATTACTTATACTTAAAGTATGTTAACCCAAAAGAGAATTATAATAACTTATTAAAGTGGCTCCTAACATTTATTTCCTTTTACAGAAAAACTTAGAAAAAAACCTTTAGACTCGGTTTGAAACCCGTCATGAAACTCATAAACATCCGTCGAAAATATAAATACTTATACTTAAAGTATGTTAACCCTAACGGGAATTATAATAAAAAAAATGCTATCATGCTTAGAGTTAAGCTTTTTTTTCGACAAAATTTTTAATTTTAAACCTCTATTTGCTTATAGTTGTGAAAAAATAAATAAATAGTTAAGCTTGTGGTGTAAAATGCACACCGCGAGTAACGTCATACAAAACCAAGTGCGCGAGTAACGAAGGGTTAATGCAAATCTTTTTAAAGATTAAACCGAGGGGCGAACATGGCCTTATGGCTTATAATATCATAAAAAAGTATTAAAAGCAAGGTACTATTTACTATAAATATCAATTAAAAAACTTCTTCTTAGACCTTTTCTTTAATATATATTTAAATTACGGAAATCATCAATATATTTGCAAATAAAACTGTTAAAAGTGTTGGAGTAGAGATAATATTATGAGGATGATTTTTTGTAAAAGCAAACTCTCTTTCAATTAATTTTTGTGATGAAAGGTTCCTAATTGGTCCTATCTGCCATAGAAGGACCACTCCTAGAAATCAAATAAAACCTTATAAAACTGATAAAAATATTTGAAATATTCCTAATAAAAATTTAACACAAATTTTTGAACTATATTTTTTTTTTTGTTAAAATGTATTTGAATAGTTTTTTTTGCTGCATTTTTGGCAACTTATTCCTCTGGATTATGTTGTGTATTAAAGCTCTGGCATTCTCTGATAAATTAATGTCATTCCCTCTATGCGCGTGTTCGTGTTTCTTGTACCATTTTTTGTTAATTCAATAAAAGTATCGTGCTGCTTATATATGCTGTTGTTGTTCATAAATTTTTGTTTTGTTGCGTAATGTTTAATTTCATTTATTTCGTTAACGAAAATACCTTAACGTAATAAGCTCCTGATTTATTTGCTAAGATTCTAAAATTATATGCAAAATATTTTTATAAATATTGAGCAATACAAATTTAATATTTAATATTATCCATACAAAAGATATACATTTATGGCAGTTAAGCTCTTTTCGCTCCAAATTAAGCAAAAATAAAGACTTTTTAAGGCGGGCCATGACTAAAAAATGGTCGTCATTTCGAGTTTTTTTTTTAAACAAACTATTGCATGTTGTTGAAATTTTAACACAAGCAAAATGTTTCTAAAATAAGACGGCCTTTTATTTAACAATAAGTACTCCTCTGCTACGTTTACGCGAGAGTACTTCTGCTTTAGTAAATGTTTCCTTTTTAACGGAATAGCAATAGAATGTTAACAATAATAAAATTGAAAAATGTAAATACAATAAATAAAACAGTTGCCATATCCAATTACTTATATAATCCTGTTTAACATGCAGTAATTTGGAAACCTTAATAGTATGACAATTACAATATTCTGAACGAATAATTTGTTGAAATGACTAAAGAACGCACCAGAGTGGTTCTATTTTGTAAACTGGAATTTTAAAAGCGGTGGGGGTTGAATTATTTGAATATGATTTGAATTAATGAATTTACATTAGGCAGTTTTTGTTGTTGTTGTTGTTATTGTCAATCTGTCAATTTTTTTTATTGTTCTCTGCACAACGTTTTTGACATTTGGAATCTGTCAGTTGTTAAGATTTGTAATTCCTTTCAATTTTTTAGTTTGTTTTTTTTTTGTTGTAGATTCTAACAATACAATTGCCTGGATAATGTATAAAAATATGCCAAGGGTTTGGCTTTGAATTGAAGTAGATTTAGAGACGTGGTTGGGTGCTGTGATGTTGGTAATACGTTAATTTACTAACAATTAGCATTGGGTGTTGCTCTGGCGGTAAACCAAGTGGAAATTTGATAATTGAAGTCGCATTAAGTTTGTATTCAAATGTTATGTTGGTGACTATTTGAAGTACCATCATCAAATTGGTTTCCTTTTAATAGATTCACATACAGTCGTACTTTTACGAATCTAAGTAGAAATAGTGTAAAAACATTTTTGTAAAATTAATTCCCTGGTGTGATTTTATTGTCAAACTTTTATGTCAGATTTGATTACAGCAAAATGATAAATAGATTTTAAATAGAAGTCTTCATACAAAAACATACATACATATGTTAAGAATATGGTTATTTGACATACATATATACATACATATGTACATACATACATATGTTGCATATGAAATATGTAAAAAAATGAATGCAAATCATATGCAAAAATGTTGACAAATTGTCTGGGATTTATAAAAATTTGTCGCAGTTTTCTAATGAATGTATATGAAATTTATAGAAACTATTATGGGGTTCAATCATGTTATTACCATAAAATTACTAAATAAAGTCTCAAACTCATTTCAGATCATTATAATATAGTCATGTAGAAGATCCATATAATTGTTATATGATTCCAAACAAGCATAATATAATCACACAACTGTAAAGCATAATTTAAAAATCATAGTCAATAAATACCGAAATCACAGAAAAAAATTACAGAGATTTTTTTGAATTTTAAAGTTTGTGCTAAAATTCAATTTAATCATTTTGAAATTGTTTTAATCAAAACCATGTTGAAGATAAAAATCAATGAGATTGTTCCTAAGGGAAGGTATGTAAAATTATGAACAGATTAACCTCACTCAAACAGTTTATCGAATGTTTTTATAATTCAAAATTTTTTTAAATTTATTTATTAAAAATAAAAATTAATAATTCTTAAAAGCTTTTGAGGAATAGTCGAAATATTTAAATAAATAGTGATTTTTTCCAAATTTTTACTAAATAGAAAAAATTTCTAATTATAAAGAACATTTGAGAAATTGTTTAATATTGAAAATTTTATTAACCCATATCGTACCAATGTTCTATTATTCGAATAGTAAATTTCTTGCGTATCTAAATGCTTTTTTCTTTTTTTTATGATTTTTTTTTGATAAAATTAGATATAGTAAGAGGTTAGCTTTGAGTATAAACCTAAAAGTTCTTAATTTTGTTACAAACTCAATCTCAAACTAGCTACGGCCCACCAAGTTTTTTAAAATTACTCGAAAAAAATTCTCTGGGACGATTTGGGTTAAGAGCTTTCTTTTATTAAGGAGCTTATCAAATATCATATGTAGGTTAATCAAAAGTAAAAGCAAATAAAGATATTTATCCAAAAAATTTTCTTTAAAGATTATGTAAAGTGTATATGTTTTATATGTAAAGTTTTTTAAATATTAAAGAAAACGAATTAAACGAAAACAGATAAATTGAAAATTTGTTAAAAACTGCTTAACAATAACAAACTTTTAAATTTTTTTAGAAGTTTATTGCAAAACTTATAATATAGATACATACAAACATATGTTTGCCTAATTGACAATTTTTCTTGTACGTTGTAAGACAAATATATTTTCTCAAACAAACAGAAACTTATTTTAAATTTTCACGACACACATACAGACTTACATATAAATGGACATACTAATGTCTATAAGCGATTATTTACAGGTTAAAATTTAGCCAATTGCATATATGAGAATATTATAAAAAATGTTTTAATAAAATTTGTAGTTTTTAAAAAATTATCTAGATCTCTGTTCACAGGCAAAGTCAATTAAATAATCTTTACTTTTTTATGTTCTTTTTTTTAATTTCTCTAAACTCAATGTGGTAGGACATGTTAAAAAAAATATTTGTATTTAATTATCATGAGAACATTTTCTTTAAACTAACAAATAGCATAAATTTGTTTTTCCTGACCAAATGTCAGGTTTGAAGTAATTAAATGTGTGAGAATGAAATGAGCAAAAACAACATCAATTAGATATTGTAAATTTTAACGCCTTAGTAGACACATTCATTGACACATTAATCGCTTTTTAAGGGCAAACCAGCCAACAAAATAGAAAATGTTGGTAAAAAAATATCAGCTTAAAAAAGTAACAGTAACCCTGCTAACAAATGGTAGATTTGTTTTGAAAATAGTGACTTATTCGTCACGAATTACCATCATCTATACGTTGTTTAGCTCAAAAATTTCAAGAACTATTTACATTAAGGGTATTAATTTCAGTTTTGTGAAATTACGAAAATTCGTTAATTTTGCCTTCTTAACGTGAAGAATAATTTTAAGCAAAACGTGATCTTTAGCAATCTAAATTGACAACAGCGGGTCAAACTTGCAATTGTTTCTTACATACATATTTGAATACAGAATGCTTTTTTTTTAATAGAATTTAAAATAAACTCTTGTTTAATTTTAATTTGCTGTAAAGGAAAGGTTTTTATTTTATTGTGAAGTTTTGCCTTTCTAAGACTGAACAGTTAGTAAAACCAAGGGCTAAGTAAATTAATATAATTGTAATTTTCTTAGAAATTAATTATTTATTAAAATAAATAAGAAAATGTTTTTGCAAATTAGCAGTTCATCAAATATGTTCTCTAACCGTAACTTTTTTTTTGAATGTATGGAAAAGCGTAATTAAAACGTCTTTTTTAAAAAAAAGGCTCTTATTGAACATAATAGCAAAGTTTTTTTATTGGCAAAATTTTCATTGTTTGTCTAAAGACTTTATAACTCTTTCTTAGTCGCTTCCAAAGAATTTGTACAACATTTTGTCAGAAATAGTAAAAGCTCTCCATATATACACTTTTAAAAGGTTCTATTAATAAAGAGTTTGTATAGAAATTAATATATATCGCTCATTTACCAGAGGAACGTCATAACTCAAGAAACTAGTTTTGCAAAAATTAGTTAAAAGTTACATACAACTCAGTGGAAATATTAACAAGTTATCTTCTATCAAGAGGTGAGTTAACACGCCGTTTGCATGCATTTTTACACAATATAAAGCATGATATAGTGAACAATTCTGCATCATTGACTTCAAAATTTAATTTTTTGAGTTATAAAGTTCTTTTAGTAATTGAGCGATATGTATAAGAAATATCTCAAAATTTAAACTAATAAGGGAAAATAATAATAATAAAATAATATATAATATGAAGTAGTTTTTCAATATATAAAATAATTATTTGTGTGAACTGCAATAAGTTTATAAAAAAACGAATAAATAAATCTAAGTTTTTAAGTTTAAGGTATTTGTCAAGTAAAACAGTTTTTTTCGTGCTTTATTGACTTTTTTATAATAATTGTTTGCTGTGTTGCATACATACATATGTATGTATGTATTTTCGTTGATTACAATAATAAAACTCAGAATAGCAACAACGACAACCTTTGGAAATAAAACATACAAAAATAAACAACAAAATTTAAGAAGGTC
>NDXZ01035292.1:0-12784 GCA_003055125.1 Paykullia maculata
AGATTCGGTACAGCCGAATATAACGCTCTTACTAGTTTTTTATATTTTAAATAATTTTTCGATTTCTAATCAAAAAACTTTTTGAAATAAATTTTTTTCTTGCTTAAAATTTACATACAAAACATATGCAAAGTACATAAACAAAAACTCAACGAACACGTTGCTTTGTTTGTAAATATAATTTGTTTTTGTAATGATTTTTTCATGAAACTATATTTAAAATAGTTCCAAAGTGTATTCATTGCATTTTTGCTAAGTTTTCAATTTTTTTTCAATTTCAACTTTTGTTGCAGAAATGGAAGTTAAGGTTTGACATATATATTTTCGTTGATTAAAAAATATTCTGCTTAGAAGTACGTTAAAACAAATTAATCTAATAATTAGAAATAATAAATTTTAATATCAGGATTTTTTAACAAATTTGACCAACTCTTAAATATAAAAAAAATTATTGTTAACTTATCGGAAGTTTCGTTTTGTTTTCTACATTCATAAATGTTGTTTACGCCTAAGCAAGGTGGTTGCCTACAACTGGTTTGGGGAAAAGTGGTGCCAAATTATATGGGGACAAATTGACGTATGTGGGGAGCTGTTAAAACTATGTTGTTTTGTAGATTTTAAGTTTTTTATTATAAAAACTGTCATACAGTTTTTTAGATAAAGCTTTTTTATTTTTTGCGCCATTACAGCATACAACTTCGGACTTACTCGGCCGTTCTTTACTGTGAAATTTAAGTACTTCTTTTTTATATAAATTGTAATTAAAAAAGAGGAAAGTAGATTGTAATTACTTTCGCAAAGTGCTTTTCTTTTTGTTTCGTTTTCTTTCCATACTCAAATCGTCACTTGTGGTTTCCACCCCTAAAAAAGCTTTTGGTGAAACTATCCCTTGGTCTTCGCATATTTATATGTCAAAAAAAAAGTCAGCAAATTTTAAATTGCATGAAATTTATTAAAACCTTCCACTTATTATCAATACATGTATCCAAAAAATATTCCCAAATATCATATCCTTAAATATCACATATTATTTTAAAATTTTTTTATTTATATTCAATTAATTTTTTAGTTTTATATGGGTATAAATTTTATTAAAAAAAACATGCCTGCAATGCCTTTCAAAAACCCGAATTTTACCAATGAAGCATATAACTGAAATTTGTAAGAAAAATTGTATTTAAATTTAAAAATAAATCAATCGCCTTACAACACACAAAGGCTTAAATTCATAAGAAAGAAAAAAAAGTATGTATGTATATCAACTTTTTCCTAAAAGATGGAAAAACTTTTGTTTGATAAATTAATTTTATTTCGCAACCAACAGCAAATATCTTTAATATTTTTAGTTGCACAAAATGTTTATCTAAATATTGTCTTTGCACAAATAACAATATTTACAAGCCGAAATAGACAAAGGACGAAAAATAAAAAAAGGAGACACAAATAGAAAGTCAAAAAATAAAATGCATATGAAATTTCGATATGACCTCGTTTATGGGAAAAAAAAAAATATTTTGTTACACTTAAAACTGGTTTATATATTTCTATTCTAAGATAAATCTTTTTTAATGCAGGCAAAACGTTAGCTTCATAGGAGGGTGTTCCGAAAAAAAACAATAAAAAAAATTCTCAAAATTCAAAAAAACCGGTTTAAACCAGCCAAGTTATAACCGTTCAATTTATTTTTAAGCATTAGTTTAGTGTCACTTTTAAAAAATATAAGCACAAATTTGTTTTTTAATTCCAATCTAAAAATTTGCAACAAATTTCGTGCAAGGCTTTTTAAACTAAAAATAATTTTTAATGCCGCCCTCTAGCCTATATAAAATCTTTAGATGATATATTTAGAAAAAACAAAAACCAATACACCTATAAATGTCTACAAACAAATTTTAGAGCAGTTTATGTAATACATTCATTGAGAAACACAAAAAACAACGATATTTTCAATTTGATAGAATAAACTTATGAGTTAAAAGTACAACAATTTTTTTCTGCACAAATAAAATATTAGACAAAAAACACAACTACGAATTTCAGTTATAATAACAAAACACGTACGTGTACAAGTATTGGATTACAAGATTCAACTACTTTAACTATTATATGGAAAAAAAAACAGCAAAATAAATATATTTTAGATATATAAATAGAAAAAAGTTTGTATATTGGTTATAGAAAATACTTTATATTTGTCTAGTGTTTACATTGTTGTTTGCTAAAATTGCATAAAAATCTCATAATACAACAACAGGACTACAAGTGTTATGCATGAAAATATTTGGAAAAGCAAAAGGAGGTTATACGTTTAGTTCAATATAGTTGGTCTTTTAAAATTTTTTTAATATAAGTTGTTTAATTTAACGTCACAACTGTCTGTTGGTGAACAGTGGCAGAAAAGTAGCATATTACATAAAAAATATATTAGAGCTGACGTTATCTTCAATGTATTAAGCCAACATATTGGTAATTAATTTTTTGACTTAAATTACAACATGTTTATAAAAAATTTTTTTTGTAATAATCGTTCCTTAAATTATTTGAGTTTTTAAATCTTATCCTGATTAATTACTTAATGCTAAATAAACAAAAATCATTTGTACTGAAGATAAACTAACATAAACACAATTCAACTAAAGATTTAAATTATGTAATTACAAAACTATATAAGAACTTTTACAATGATTGGTGGTGAATGTATCCGATTTCCCTTATTAGACCCAATCTCGAATATCTCTTTACAATCATTAGCAAAACAAATTTAAAATGTATTCCTAATTGCCATATTTATTCAAATTTCGAAAATCTCCTTAGATCTCATACAACCAACTTTGTCTTCCTAGTATCTAATAACAAAATGGCAAAAAAGTTTTAGCAGGTTTTGTGCGATACGGCATTGTCGAGCATTGTGCTCTCACTTGTTTGAATTTATCTTTGAATTTAATTTTATCTAATATTATTTTTAAATCAGTTAGGACCAAATTTACAGTAAGAAGTTAAACATTAGT
Organism: Paykullia maculata; assembly: GCA_003055125.1. Classification (NCBI taxonomy): domain Eukaryota; kingdom Metazoa; phylum Arthropoda; class Insecta; order Diptera; family Rhinophoridae; genus Paykullia; species Paykullia maculata. The sequence goes on from NDXZ01035292.1 coordinate 3,009, forward strand.
AAACTAAAACAGCAGCCATTCTTAAGCGAACATTTCATATTTACAGTACATTGTTTAACTAAAAGTTTTAATATGGTAACTGATGGTTAACCAATGACTAATTTGGCAAGAGAAATACCATAAGTTAAATCATAGGCATTAAGTTAATAATGACAGTGAATTTGGGAGTTAGAAATTACTATTGTATTTAGAAAATAATAAAGGTCTATCTTTTATGAGGTTGAAATATTACCGCGCAACCCTGTTAATGGAGAAGGACCGTGGTAAAACCTTTTACTATTCAAAACGCATAGACTGTAGCCATTTGAATCATCTAGATATAATATATATCACTAGGCAGAGTTGAAAAACTATATTCAAAAGGAATTAAAAACGTGTATAAATTATATTTTCTATATTTTTAAATAATTTTAATGTTTTCCTTAAGCCAAATAAGAAGAATATTTTGTTTGCTTTATTTCCTGTACAGAAAAATATATTATATATGAATTTAAAACTAAAAAAACTTAATTTTAATATTTATTTTAATTTATTGTAGGTTAAAAATTCTTATTTATTGATTTTTTCGTCTTGATTTTTTTCACACTATTAACTCTTGTGTTTGCTTCTGAAGGCTTAGATATAAAAATGACATTTACAGTTAATAATGTCGAAAAATTGATAATAACCCTTCGGCATACACATGGTTCGATTGTCACATTCGTAACACTGGCCAGACCCTCTATATGTTTTTATGTTTTTATAAGCCGCTAATATTTGTACTATATTTCTGAACAGTTGAAACAAATATTTTTAATCAAAAAATTTGAGTTTTTCTTCATGTTTTTCACTTATCAAAATATGTATATGTGGGTCCAGCTAGATCACATGTGTTACGTATGTGATGTTAACAACAAAATGTCCTTATAACTATGCTTTTATTCCTATTTTTATTTGTTTTGCTTACACATAAATAAAAACTAATGTAGGAGGTAACTAGAGTTTCAAGTCTGTAGCTTAAATATAAATACATTTAAATTAAGTTTATACTACAAAAAGGTCTGGCAGACCCATGTGTATATCCAAGAAGTATTTAAACATTTTAAATTCTGTTGCATTTTTTTTTAAATAATACTATGATCATAATAAGAAAAATATATAATTTGAAATCAAACAAACATTTGAAAGTCATACAAAATTTTCAAGAATTTAATTGAAAAGGCTGGGTGATTTCAGTTTCTTTTTGTGTCAAATAACTAATTATACCCTTCACCTAAGGTGACAAGAGTATATATCCTTCTGTCGGTCCGTCAGTCTGTTGAAATCAATTTTTCTTAGCCTCGCGATGTCATACAAGCCCAATATTGGTATCAAACAATCAGAAATTTCTGAGATTTTCGCTATTGGAAATCACCGAAATCCGACAATTAACAAGATATAAGAAAAAAAATTTGTTTATTTTTTTACATAAAAATTATTATATTTAATTGTAAGACATGCCTTTTTGGGAAATTTGAAAAAAAAATTACTAATTGGCCTAGAATCAGCAAAGATATGGTCAAAAAACCTATATGGACTAAAATTAATTTCATAAAACAATTAAATTTTCTAAGACTTTAAAAGGGTATAAAAGATTTGCGCTCTTACTTGTTTTTTGTTAAATTACTTTAAGAAATACAGCCATTAAAATATAAAATATATTAATTCCTAGAAGCATAAAAACATTTTTTTGAAGAGATATGACATAAAATATTTAAGATTAAAATGACATAGACTTTATTTTACACCTACGTAATAAAAAAAAAGTAACCATAATACACCCGGAATTTGTAAAATAAAGAATTTGGGTGATAACACGAATTATAAAAATTTGTCTTTTAAAGATTAATCGTTCATATCTTAATCGTTGTTACAAAACATTACCTAAATTAAAAAACAAAACCTTAGATAAACTCTAACTTTAAGGATTTATACGAATTTAAAAGTACTTTTACAATCTAATATTTATCACTGTCATACTCTTTCTTGCTGCCATACTACTGTCATAAACTTTATGTCCTTTTTTCATTCTATAACATAACAAATATGTATTTGGTGTTTTTAGTCTAGTCACTAATATTTGGCGTCATGCTAGACAATATTTAACATCACTTACATGCAAAGTTTACTTTAGCTTTAAATGTAAAAAAATATTTATATGTCCTCTGAGTTTCTGTGCACGCACACAAACACTAATACTTGAAAATGTTTACTCACAGCCTGTATACTTGTGCATGTGTTAATAGTTGTATAGTCATCAAATGACTAGATTTTTATCACTATGAAAACATGTAATTTTCAAAAGGATGTTGTAATGCGGGTTACAATTTTGTACTTGTATTGGAGTACGAAAAATGTTTAAGTATATTTTTAAAATTTAATAGCATGTTATTGAAGACTAATAAAATTTATTATTAAGTCTACTTCTAGAACAAGTACGTTTGCTTGTTTGTAGTGGTGACCTGAAAAATATTTTAATTTTAATGAATTTTTCTAGCTTCAAGGTTAATTTATAATATTGTTTTGTTCTGTTTTCTGTTATAATCTAGTACATGGTAACAGTTTGAAGTTATGGGGTCAACTGCAAAATAAATATATTTTTTAATATTTTAGCTAAAAAGTGTATAAACCCAATAACAAGCGCTGAGTGCACTTTTAAATTGTTGTGTTTGCTTCTCTGGTTGCAATACTTTTTTTGTTGTATTTTTTGGTGTTGCCTTGCGGAAGGGTGTTTATTTTTTACATTTTTATTTTATTTCGTATTTCAATTGCACGAACTTTATATGTATTTTTTGCTGTCGTCATTTTATAGGTCAGTAGAGTTTTTTGTGAATTTTTAAATACTGCCAACAATAGAGTCAAAACATTCAATGACTTATTATAAGTAAAGCAAGTAAACGAAAACCAAACAGATTTTTTATCTTTGTTTATCTTATCTTTGTTGGTCTTTGTACATCCTTACTTTGACTGTTTCAGCTTCGTTTATTCGCTAAACTTTTAGTCATCCTCTTACTACGCTAAGAACATTGTCCATGTTCCTTAAGTTCACTTGATTGAATAACTTAAAATTGGCCAAGAAAACGAAATTTATTATCATCTGTAAAGGCTAAGTTAGGTAACAAAGGCAGCCGTTTAAGAAGCATTTTGATCGAGTCGATTAAATTGGTTGTAATAAGAGTGGAAAGGATAAAGAAAGTAGAAATTGGTTAAGATTAGAAACATAAAAAAACTTTAAAGAGAAAGACAAAAAGTATCTTATGGACCTAAATTGATTCTCAATAGAAAATCAATAACTTAAATTAAACGCCGGATATCATCCCGTATATGTGGGGACACATAGGATATATTATACTGTCTCGTCTTTGCTTACCTTTTTATGGATATGATTAAATGGTAAAGCTCTTTTCCTGACACGATCACCACTTCAAAGGTACTGTAATGGCCGTTAACTTATGGGTTTTAGTGTTTCTCATTTAACCAGCTGACTGAGCGAGTCCATATATATTTACATCGATGCAAAGTCAGTATATCTAAAGAGGGAGAAAGAGAGTAAAAACCCGTCGCGTCGCAAAATTTGGTAAATTTCTTGGTATGATCATTCGCAATACAATCGTCAATATTGATCCCATTTCATTGCACCAGACATCCGTACAATAAGGAAAAAAAATATTTTAATTCTTTTACTTTGCACACTCTTTAGTTAGTTTTTTACAACTTTTGCTTTTCTACTAGTCATAATTTACAAAATCATTTTACAAAAATATTTGAGTCACCCAAGTTAATGAAATAACTTCAAAATAAAAAATTTAATAAATTAAAGCGGTTTTCATACTAAAATAATTTTCGTTTTGGTTTTTTCACTTTATTTATCTCTACCAAGATTCATTAACATTTCTCTGGTCTCATCTTAGAGTTTTTTCTGACATTTTTACTGCTGCTAATTTATTTTGTTAAAATTTTCATTTTTTCAAGTGTAACATTTTGTTTTGTCTTCCTCAAAGTTTTTCGAGTGCAAAATTATAACAGAAAAAAATGTTTATTCATCTTCTCCAAGTTAATGCGATTTTAAATTGTGGTCAAGACAATTAATTTCCGTTTTCTCTATTTTTGTTTTATTAACAAGAAAAATTGTTGCAGTAAAGAAAAGCGCACGAAGAAAAAAATCAAAGAAACCCACTTAATTGTGGAAAACTTTAGATATTTTTTTAACAAACAAAAAAAAAAAAAAATTTTGTAAAGTAATTTGAAAGTTTGTCAATAGGGTTTTCTTTTTTTGTTGTTTAACTTAAAGTAAAGATAAAATTAAATAGATAAAGTGAACTGAAGTAGGTATTACAAAACAAAACTGCCAATTATTAAAATTTGTTGGCTTATTATGAGCATAACTTGATGAAAATAAGATAAGAACAATTTTTTTGAGCTGAAGTATGACGTATAAGGAATATTTGTGTACTTGACATAGTGATATTACTCATACGCTACGTTTTTTTTTGAGTTTCAGCCAAATCTAAGTCAGAGCGTCAAACGTTTTGTAGCTGTCAAAAATGATCATCCAATACATTTTTTATAAATTAAACCAAAATACAGCGGCGGTAACGCACGGCGGTTGGATTATCTAATTTTGACAGCGCGTTTAGGAGTAAAGTTGGTTGAAAACAAACAATTTCTAAAAGTTAAGTAAACATTAGTGTTGGCGATATAATGAATTCAAAGTCAAATAATTTTTCAAATTATTACTGCAATTGTATTTTAGTTATAACAATGTTTGTTTTAAAAACAAATATGAGAGGGTACTAAAAACTGTAGCAAGGATTTCTGTTGTCCCATAAAAGTGACTGAAAGTACAAAAAGCGGCAGGTTACAGGAAATAAAATTTTTATTTAATTAAAAAAATTTTGCTAAAATTTGAAACTAGAAATTCACGACCTCCTATAAATAGTTTATTACTTTAAAATTATTGTGAAATCTCTTATGTCTATAAATGAATTTCAAGAAATTTTTAAAATATATCTCTGTGTAAATTCGAATGAATATTTTAAAAATCATAAACGATAAAAGTTACATGTTACTCAAGTTACGAGTGTATGATGATAAATAGCCGTCAATCTGTAGAAATCAATTGTCATGTGCAATTAATTATTTTTTAACTGGTAACGGCAGTCATGGTCAAATGCTAACACTTATTAACTTACTATAATCGTATAAAAACGAAATTCTGAAAAATCAGTAATTTATTAGTTTAAATAAGTAACAGTAAACAGCACACAATATGTTTGTTCTTTTCCGTTTTAGTAAAGGACATTTGAACCACTTCAGAACTTAAACTAATGAAATAACAATGGCTTAGCTGAGCTTGTGCGTTCAAATGTTCTTAAGTTTTTCTTTAAGATATTATCAAATCTTTAAATTTTATTCAAACATATCTGATATTTTTGAATTAACACCAAACTTTTCGCAATCTCTGCTCTGTGAAAATGATTTATTGTCAAAACTGATTAAAATGTAATCAAGTTTAAGTATTTTAAATGCAATTTTCATAATTTTCTTGCTCTTTCTTTGTTGTCCTCCCTATAGATGCTAAATTTAATTAAAGCTTTTCATATACAAAGAGTGAGCTGTATTTGCAGTTTAACTCTTTCACTTGGACTAAGGAAAAACCAAACTAATTTTTGCAAAAATATGCAGCAGAAATTAGTTCACAATTTATCATATTTATGTAATGTTTTATTTTAATTTCAACAAATTTTTGTACTTTTTAGCCTTAATCCAATCAACAAAAAATACATATTTTTTAATTTGTTGCCAGAGAAGCTATGTTTATGATATTACTGCAGTATAAATATATATGCCGCAATATTTTTTTCTGTTTGTAGTATATTTTATTATTTTTAAACAGCAGCTAAAAAATCAAAAAGAAACATCCACTACAACAACAACAAAAATTAAAAACATTTACCAAACATGTTTTTTCGCCTTTTTTTTGTTTGTTTTTTATTTGCAGCTAGTTAAATGAGATTTAAAGCCTACAATAAACTCTATATAAATGGTTATAAAAAAAAACTGGGTTTAAGTAATGTTACAATAACAAGAATATAGCAGCAACAAAAACTGTTTGGTTTCAAACAACAGCTACCAACTAGTAGCACTAGTAGTAACTGCAAAAGCAAAAACATCAGCCACCAGCAACAAAACTTACAGCCTAAATACTTTTTTCTTTTTATTTATCCGCTTAAACCTAGTAAAATGAGGCAAACGAACAGTGTTGCTTATATATTTTACAACTTTATGATAAATTTTTGTGGTTTAATTTAAATATAAAAAAAGCCTCAGTTCAGCAGCTCAACAACCAAATATCAGCAACACCAACAACACAAAGCGCAACTAGGGACTAACATTTAGTAAAAGTAAAAGCACCATTAAAGAGTCTGCCAAGGCTGGCAGGCATTAAGACAGTCTTGTGCTGCCTTAGTTTGTTTGTAGATGAAGTCATAATTTAAATTGTCAAAAATATAAACAAATTTATTTATATTGAGGATTTTATGATTTAATATGCCTGAAAGACTATGCTGTTTCCTTTTTTTATCCCGACATACGAGGATAGGCTAAAAAATATGTTGCTTTAGATTGTTTTAAGATAACTATATTAATTTTAAAGCTTAAGATTGATTTTGTTTACAAAATTGTTTATTTCTGATATGTAGGGATGAAAAATATTTAATAAATAAGCAAGTAGTTATTATACATACTACTTTTTTTAAGATCATAATTTTGTTCTACAAAATTTACCACAGATTTTAAAGTAGAGCATGGATTCTACCAAAAAAAAAAAACTAAAGCAAAATCCATTATGTTTTCAATACACACACATACATATGTATATACATACATACATACGTATGTCTGCATGTGAAATATTATAATATATCATCACATAGTCTGTTTTCTTTAACACACAGACAAATTTATACAAATAGAAAAATATATTCGCTTTATGGCATTAAATAATTTTTCATGTTTTTTTTTTTTCATTGTCATCAAAAGATTGAAAATAAAGATGTATGAAGCAGATTTTATAGAACGGGAAACTCAATTTAGAGAGAAAATCAAGCATATTCCTTTTTTCAATCAATAGAATTTTGCCTACAGCGCAATATTTTATATAGATGAACTACTTAACTACAGATTGTCCTAATGTGTGAATTATTGTTATTGATTAGTGCAAATCAGATTGTTTAAGGACAGAGCAATCAAAAAACCAAAATATTTCTAAGAAAAAGAGATACATTTTTTTAAACCAATTTTCATGTTACGAATCATATACATACATCATATATGTTTGTTATTTAAATTAGTTACGGCGATTGAAATAATTTTGTTAGTCTTCTATACAAATGTAAGCCACATAACTTCGCTGGAAAATTTTAAGTTTCTTTGTGTGTATAAACTTTTAATAAAAAAAATATATTATTAATTATAAAACTCTAAGTAAAGTTTTATAATTAGCATTTGGTTCTTATTAGCCGGTTAGTTTTGAATAGATTATATTGTTAAAAAAATTATTAATTTAAAATTTTATAATTTTGGATTAATTTTTTTTAATTTGTTAACGTTGTCGTATAGCAATGATTTTTGTTGTTCTGGCAGCTTTTTTAGCGTATTTTTTGTATTTTTACTCCTTTTCTGTTTTTGTTTTTATATTCAACCTATTTTGCTCCTTTGTTCTATTTATAGACAGTAAAAATAAACTATATCAAATAAAAAATATATCCCCTTCCTATTTAAAATTTTTCTATCCACATCCATTTTATGGCTTATTTCTGCAATCCATATATTTAATATTAATATTGATCCGAAATTTTTAAAAATTATTATCCCACAAATGTTGCCTTACATTACCTATATTTTTAACAACATCATAACGAAGAGCGAATATCCCCTGAATTGGAAGCATGCAAAAATTTTACCTACTCCAAAAACCCATAATGAATATCGTCCAATTGCAATTCTTCCAGTTTTATCTAAAGTTTTTGAACGACTGATTTATCTGGAGCTAATTAAACATATCAATGAAAAGGGGCTACTGGCAGGGAGACAGACAGGGTTTCGAGCGAAACATAGTTGCATTACAGCGTTAGTCGATGTATCCGAGGAGATAAGAATGAGCATTGACGAGGGTGACATTTCGTTTCTAGTTCTGCTGGATCATTCCAAAGCCTTCGACACTGTGGATCATGAGATGCTTTGCCCAAAACTAAAAAATTTAATGTTTCGTCGTCATCCATTTGCCTTATATCGTCAAATTTGTCTGGTCGTAGTCAATCTGTTGTTGAAAACAGAAACACATCAAAAGCACTGGTCGTTTTATAGAGCGTACTACAAGGTTCAATTCTAGGACCTCTACTCTTTTCGATCTATGTCAATAATATTGTAAGACATATATTGCATTGCGATGCTCACTTATATGCTGATGACTTACAATTTTATATTAGCAGTCCCGTTATGTGTATTTATGATTGTGTTCTGAAAATTAACACGGATCTGAAACGTATTCGTACGTGGGCAAGTGCCAATAGATTGTGTATAAACCCAACAAATTTCAAGTGCCTCTTAATAACTAAAAGAACAATTAATATTCCTTCCAAACCTATTATAAGTTTAAACAATCAGGAAATTAATATTCTTGCCACAGCAAAGAATTTAGGTATCAGATTTAACAGCACACTAACTTGGTCCGACCATATAAATGCCATAGCGGGCAGGATGTTTTCAAGATTACGTACTCTGTGGAGTACTCAGTCCATTACGCCTCTTAATATCCGCATATTATTAGCGAAAACCTACATTATGCCGATTTTATTTTATGGATGCGAACTCTTTACAAGTTGTGATTCAACAAGCACAGATAAACTTACGAAAACATACAATGCCGTTCTAAGATATGTCTTTAACTTGCGTAAATATGACCACATTTCGCAATACTCAACAAGGCTCTTCGGAGTGTTGCTGTTTAACCTATTAAAGATTAAAACCCTAACTCTTTTACACAAAATTATTTATGATCGTGAACCTGAATACCTTTTTGAAAGAATTTCTTTTACTCGCTCACGAAGATCTTATAACATAATCCATATGAGATACAAAATTTTAATATCTGAGTGGCAATTTTTCATCAATGCTGTTCGTCTTTGGAACTTACTCACCAGTGAATATTCAATTTGTAAGCAACGCCTTGCACTTTAAGAAAGAATTGTTTAAGGTTTATAGCTAAAGTATGTACATATATGTTTTTTGTAAAGATTGTTTTTCATTTTGTTTTTTTTTTATTCGTCATCTACAAATTATTTTAACTTTTATTATTTACATTTATAAATACTTATTATTAAAGTTTTGATAACAATTAAAAAATCCAATACTATAATTATAAGATTTATTGTATCTTGTTGTGTTGGAAATCGAAATAAATAAATTTAAATAAATATTTGTAGGCACTTTTAAAAATAATTTTCAAAAATTATAAAAAACAACATAAAACTAGTAAGAGCGCTATATTCGGCTATACCGAATCTTATATACCCTTCACTACGTTCTCATACATTACATATACATTTAGTGTTAACCAAAGGCTAGCCAATTGTATAAGGGAAAAAGAAAAACAAAACATATTCATATGAAAAATTGTTTGTTGGTTTCTTGAGGAAATTTTTAAATGTTTTTTGGATTTGTAAAAATTCTCATTTAATGTTTGAATTTTTATTTAT
>NDXZ01035307.1:7481-18896 GCA_003055125.1 Paykullia maculata
ATATATATTGCTATATTTTTCCATCAACATTTAATGGCTTTGATTTATCTGTATTTTTGTTAAGTGCTTTTTTGCTTCAACTAAACAAAATTTTTGTTTTGCTCACTAATTGCTGAAATTCCATAACGATTTTCATTTCTAAGTAAGTTTTTTTCTTAAGGTATATTTACATATCTAATAATTCAGCAGTAAAATTAGTAAAAATCCTATTAAGAAAAAAGGGTATATGAGTTAAAATCTAATTGATTAACAAAAATTTCGACCTTTCGTCAGTTTTAAATCAAAAAAAGATCAGAAGGTTTAGAAATCGATGAAGGAAATGGAAACATGTTATCCCGAAGCAGCCATTCAAAGAAACATTTGTAGCCCTTATAAGAATAAAGAGACAACAAAGGTACAACAAACTGAAATTAAAATGGTTTGAGGGTCAATAGAACCAATCAATATTAACTATTTTTGTTGGCCAAGTGTATACACCTCTCAATGCCGATCACCAAAACGATCATCTGATGCAGTAATTAAATATCATAATCAAAAATTTGTAAGCAGTATATACTTTTTCTGGCGTGGATATGTGCTTCACAGTAAGCACATACAGAATATGGTTAACATTTTTTATTTGTATAAATTGCCCTACAGTAGTGTATACCGAACACACACATGGTAGATAAAAACTTTAGATGATGCATTAAAAAATAGAGCCAAACTAGCTATGAGAAATCTACAAAAGTTCAAAACTTTATTACATGTTCACGGCGCTGAAATAGGCACTTAAAATAAAATGCGCCAAAGTAGGACAATACAAACAAATTGCATGATTTACGTAAGCAGGTTTGTAAGCAGTAGGACCTTAATATTCGCTTAAAAACTTTCTTAAGGCAACGTTTTTTCTGGGCATCTTGTGAAATATCATCCAATTTAGGCAGACACAATTCCTCTATCGTGTCGTAATATAAGGCTTTAGTACCAGTCGGTGCTTAGCCAGACATACTTTAAAAAACCTTTGGTCGCATGATGCCTGCTAATTATTGCATTTGCTGCTTTTTTGAAACTAAGGACCGGCTTAACACTAAACATACCACAACGGGTCAAATGACCCATTTTGAACTTTTGCATTGAAAATGTTTGTATCATCTTATTGCTTTTGCACATTTGACTTCATGACTTTTTCAAACTAAATAATCTACAGTAAATATAGTGTTATTTTTTGTTTTGTTTATTTTGAGTAATACTTGTCATATACTGTTATCTACCGCAACGGGTCATTTGGCCCTGAGAGCATTTTTTTTGTTTTATAAGCTTATCATATTGCTTATCGTTTTAGTTGCACATTTCTGCAAAGACTGTTGCGTAAAGTAGTTCAATCAAAATAGCTGAGAATAATTTCAAGAAAATATCAAAATTTTAGATGGGACGTAGACATGACCGATCGAATGGCGAGAAAATTTACTACAAAATCTAAGTCTTGCAGATGACCTCTCCAAGTTTTTTCAATATCCTTGATTTAGCTGGCATAAATGCCTGGATTTTGTACAAGCAAATGACAAGGGAAAATATTTTTTACTCAAGCTAGCAGTAGAACTTGGCGCCGATTTTCGAGAAGCCCGTGATCAACCAAAAGAAAGAACATATACGAAACAATCGTTGCCTAAGTCTACTACAGATGCTTATCAACGTAAGAAGTGTCAAATAGGATACTGTAAAGAAAATAAAACCAACAAAATTTGCTCTAAATGTAAAAAATATGTTTGCGGAAAATGTACCATAGACACACTTATATGTAAAAAATGCGATGAGCAATGAATTAAAAGTTGTAATATTTTACGTTTGTAATAGAAATGGTCAATATAATAATTTTTTTATATTTATAATATATATTATTTTTATGTTAATTTCCTTCCTAACATCCATATTTCATACATTCAAGTAGGAAACGTGAAATCGGATCATTTGGCCCGCTATGGTAGAAATAGGTATCTAAAAAGTGTTGGTATGATTAGTGTTAATCAAACACAAAACGAAGCAATAACCCTTAAGTGTAGCCTTAACTGTTTATATATATTTTTTAATGATACAAGTTCGGACCTTCCATTAACTTTTAGCATCCTTAAAATAAATTTAACTATAACTAATAGAGTTTTTTAAATATATCTTTAAGTCCCAAATTTATCGAATTAGTCGAATATTTTAGTTTTTATGTACCATAACCAGCAATTGTTGTATATTTTTATTTTTTTTTATCATATTTAATATTTTTCTGCGACTCTTTTTAAGTTTAAATTTTTCCTATTTTCCATATTCAGCAATTTTTAATGTTGTTTTTTTTTATTCTCTACTCTGTTTGAGAAATCACAATTTTTTTTCTGGTCTCACACGCCTTTATTGTAAAAAAAATATTAATATTTTATATTCCAGTTGAGTTTTTCTTTTACTACTATTTTTAAGTCGTCAAATAGCATTTGAATGGCTGAGATATGGAAATATGAATAAAAAAAAAACATTTTTAGAAATGGAACAAATTCGTGGTTTATGGTGGCAATGAAAATCAATATAAACGTTAACAGCCATAAATCTAATTTTCGTTTCTTGTCGTTGCTTAGTTTTATTTTATGTTTAAATTTTTTTTTTCAGAAAAAAATTGCAATAAAAAATGAGCCAAAGAGAAAAACACTTAATATGTGGCTGAGTTTGGGTGTTGAATTTGATTCTTCAGTAACCAAATGTTAAAAATTCAAATAAATAGTAAAAACGTTTATGAAAGTAATAATGAAAATAAAAAAAAATAAAAAAGTTAAATCGAAAAAAATACGTTGTTATACAAAACGAATTTATATTGCAGAAATAGAACTAAATACATAAAAACGAAATGTACAAATATTTGAAAATGTTTGGTGGCATAAAAAATAAAAATAATTTTTAAATCATAAGTTTTAGCATTTAGAACTTTGAAGCAGAGCAATTCCATATTTTTGCTTGTTAGCATTAGAAGGTAGGGAGAGAGAGAGAGAGAGAGAGAAAGAGAGAGGTAGCTAGAGAGGATGTATGTGTTTTATAACGATTTGGTATTTCATTTTTTTTTACAGATTTTCAAGGATTTGCTTTTTGTTCTGCTTTTTCGTGGTTTTATTTATTGATGTCGCGTTCAGCAGAAATAATCGACGAAATATTATATTTTGCAGGCTTTTTTTATTGAAGTGCTGGCAATAGAAATTTCATGAGCATTAGAGGAATGGCAGAAGCTAAATTTGTGATTTAAAATGTTAAACAAATTTGTCATATATTTTCTTATTCCTATGAATTTTAGAAATGTCAATCCTTTAATAATAATTTAATTTTCTATAAACTTTCTATAAAATTTTCCAAAGAGCAAACAGTTTTTCAATCGAGTATTATCAGAAAATGTTTTTAAATCAAGCGTAAAGTTGATTTATCGATAATTTATTTACCTGCCAAAATTTTATGCTAAAAATTGTTCAAACATTTAACGTTAATTAATATTTTATGAAAAAAATAAAAAAGGTATAACAAATAATAAATGAAAAAAAAAATTGATATAAAAAAGTTTTGTTAAAAATTTTTGCATAACAGTCAAACATAAACCATCGCGCTAAGCGTTGTCTAGCTGTCAAAAATGCTCATGCCTATACAAATTGTATAAAGCAAACCAAAATAGCGCGGCGGTAGCGCCTTTCAATTAGAAATAACGAAATTGGCAGTGCGTTAGATTTTTAGGTAAAATCTAGCGGTTTTCTCACTATTCTATTTCTATTTGGTTATATTTTGTTCAGTTGAGTTAAAATTACTGTTTATATTACAAATTTAACGCTTTTATTTAGGTTGGTCACGTCAGCGTCAACAATAGGCGCCTGTCAACGCAACAAGCAACCATCTTGTTTAGGTTAGTTTGTAAATATTTTATAGAAATATAAAATTTATAAAATGTTTTTATTTAATCGGAAAATAATGACAAAGTCTTTTAAAATATTTAAAATATTTGCTGAATTCACAAGCTAACTTATGATATCATATTGTCATATGTCCTAAAAATTTTAAATGGTTTTAGTTGCTTTTCATACTAAAAGTGTCCTAAAATAATATGACTTTGTCTGCTATGTTTATTGTGCTGTCGTAAACTATACTAAGCCGAACAGAAAAAGCAAGAACAAAGTACCTAAACCATTTTAAATTTTTAGGACATATGACATTATGATATCATAAGTTGCTTGTGAATTCAGTAATTATACAAAACAGATTTTTTTTGCCAAAAACCTATTGAAAATTTAAAAAAAAATTTGTTTACTGATCGCTTTCCTCATTAATATGAATCATGTGTATGAATATAAGTAGAGCTGGTATTAAATATGTATAAGTATGAGTATGTGTATGTGTGTTTTATTGTTCCCTTTCAAAAGTCTTACTTATATTTATAACAAATATTAAGAATAAGAAAACTGTTTACGTTGCCTTACAAGAGTTTTTGTTTTTTGACTATTTATTGTTAAAAGTTCTCCTTAAATCAACTTAAATTAAGGTGTTGAAACGTGAATCTTGTGAATTTTACTCCCAATAAATCTTAGTTTTGTAAGATTTTGTTTTTTTTTTGTACAGCAATGACATTTTCCTTTTTTCAAATATGTATGTAGTATGTTTAATGTATAAAAATTGTAAATTTAAATTGTATTTAAATGTGTGTTTTAAATAAAAAAGAAATTTATTGTTGTAAAATCATGCTAATGTTCTTCAATGACTTACCGATAGATCACCACCGTAAAAGGGATGTATCACAAATGTTTCATTTCCTATGTGTATGACGCCACTAACACCGTTGCACGTATGAAATGCCGCACTAGCACCTGGATAATCTTTAACGGTACCATGATAATAACAATGTTCAATATCCTGAAATTACAAAACATAAATATTTGTTGTCAAAACAATACCAACTAATAATGATTTATGAGAGTATGAGTTCTCTTTTTCTCATTTTTTTTTTGTATATTGTTAAGTTTAAACATTTTTTTATTTTTATTATCAATTTGTTTTTGCACATAAGAAGCAATATATAAAGGGAACATATTATTGCCGGTATTTAGGGTTTGAAAAATATTTTGTTAAGATGCTTAAATTTTTTTTTACATTTTCTGAAATACCCAAAAGGAATTTGTTTAAAATGTTCTGTAATTTAAGAAAAAAAAATAGGAGTTTAATGTAGCAAACAAGGAATTCTATAGAAAATTATCACAAAACGGAGAAACTTGAATATAATTTGTTGAAAAAATAAAACATTTTAACAAATAATTTTTTTTTAAATTAAAAATGGATGAACATTTTTTTTTTTTAAATAGCCTGGCCAAAGACAAAGAGAGAAAGAAACTTAAGTATTTTATTAAATAAATTTAAATCAAGAAAAAGTTTAACGAAACTCTTTAAATAAGATTTATAATTATTAAAAACAAATATTGAGTTCAATATTTAATTACATTTATCTAAATTTTTTATTTTCTTAAAGTTTTCCATTTTGATTTGCTTAACAACTGCGAATTAAGCGAAAAATATTTTCTATACAAAAACTCTAGAAATATGTGTTAATTTTAATAAAATAATGTAAGCACGTTTAGTTTAGAAAACAATTTTGTAAACCTTTCCACCGTCACCACTTGTTTTTCCCCTTTAGTTTTGCAATTTATTGTTGCGAAAACGTTTTTTCGTTTTTTGGCTTAAAGTCAAAAAAATTTTATAAACAAAAAGTCGTTATTCATCGATGTAAAAGTGTCTCGTCTGAAAATAATAAATAAGAAGAAAAAAGTAAAATAAAATTATGCAGACGTGCTAACATTTTTAACACAACTCGTTTAATATTTACAATTGAAAGTCAGTTTTCGTTTACATTTTGTGTTTTAGAAAACATAAGTAAATAAATATTTGATCAAAGACGTGGTTAACTGAAAAATTTTTATTATTTTTTTCGTTTGTTTAATTATATGGGGTTTTTCTTTGTTACTTTGACTTTAAAACATATTGTTTTTTTCTTCACTAAAAAGTAGTTGAACTCTTATTTTAGATTTTCTAATTAGCCCAGTTTATTTATGTGCGTATAATCTCCTATTGTTTTCACTTTCTGTTATTTCTGTTGCACTTGGGGCACTTTTAGAGTTTAACAACATGAAAATATTTTTTATGTGTAGATGTACATACATACATACATACAAATATAACTAAAGGTTAAACGATTTTATGACATTTTAAACGGTCACAGTACACACATACCATTTTGACAGGAGAAATGTATTTATGTATGGCATTTACTTGTGAGAGCTTTTAGTATAAGAAGTCGCTATTAATACATATGTACATATGAAAAACACATTTACGTATATAAAAAGAAACACGTATTTCTTTTAAAAATATAACAAAATATTGAGCAGAGTATCTTTCCTAGTATAAATTGTAAAATGTGTGCAAATTTTAACTTCTCTACCGAATCCTTCTTTCTGCAGCAACAAATACATATGTATATGTATATATGTTAACATACAGCATAGAGTTGAGACAAAGCAAATTTGTTAAAATTGTCAAAACTGTAAGTCCTAGTGGTATGTATGTATATATGTATGTATGTTCAATGTTAAAAAAATTGTAAGCCTTTTCAAGTATGTAAGCTTAATTTGTAAAAGACTTAGGTCTTTAACAATTTTAACAAATTTGGTTTTGTCTTTATTCTACCCTATAGCAGCATAGATTTAGAACTTCATAAGGGTGCTTAGTGTACAAATAAAATACGATTGACAATCAAAACGCAGAAAATATTGTTTTAAATTATTAAATTAAAAGATATTTGCTGCTACAGTGCGTAGATTACCAACCAAATATGCAAACAGTTTTATTGAAATTTATTAACTGGATGAAAGTAATTGAAACATTAGGAAACTGGACATTCTAAGCACTGACTTATTACAAATATTGCTGTATGGTATAATTGGAAACAAGAATTTCAAAAACTATGAAGCTTATAATTGTCCTTATGCTGGGAAAGTTTATCAGTCACAAAGTAAATCTAGTGACAGTGCAAGCACCAATAAAAGTTTACAATAAATGCTGATTTTTTAAGTCAAACAATCTTAAGCATTGAAGCCCTAATGGCTTTGTTTAGCGTCAAAGATTTCGTATTTAGGAGCTTATAAAAATTTATGACTGTTAGTGCTGCTCAAATCATGTGATTAAATATAATTAAATTTCATAGGGTTGCTTTAAGTCAAGAGACTTTGCCAAGGACATCTGTTTATTGAAGGAAACATTTTTTCGCAAAATTACGCTGTATTTGATCTAAATATTTAATAAAAATTTTGAAAAACAACAAGCAATCAACTATTAAGCTGAATTCACTAACTGGATCTGAATAAAAATTTTGTACGAACAAATTTTTTTATATTGAGTTTGACGTCTCTTTTTGAAAATCAATATAAAAAAAAATTTGTCCGTACAAAATTTTTGTTCAGACACAATGGGTGAATTCAGTTTTACTCATATTGTTTTAGACATAAAACATATTTGCGTTAGTTGCAGGACTTTTTATTTTTTGTGTTAAAGAAACCATTGAAGGGTTTAATTATAAAAAATTGTGTAACGAATGCTTAATTTCATCCAATTATCTTTCAATTTATATCACCTACATTTTACGAAAGAAGGAACACAAAATTTGTGTTACGGGTAGATGATTCAAGACCTATTCTGTGTGCACTGTGAGCTCCAAAACATCATTGCAATGTGACTTGTGTTTCACTATTTTAGCAATAATACCATAAAATATGCTCTGAGAAACTAAGGAAACTTGTTTCCGATGATAACGATTTGGCATAAAATGTACGCTTCTTTAAAAGAGCCATTTGTAAGAGACTGGCCAGTGCATTACACTACATATAAAAAAGGATCCACACTTTTTAAATAGGGCATTAAATACATACATCCTTTAAATTCCAAAGGAGTAAAAAAAAATTTAAATAAATTTTGCACATAAAAATTAAAATAAATTTAATACTTAAGGGGTTTATTTTTTAGCGGTAGCTATGCAGACATTATCACAAACAGATGTAGTATCACTTATATATAATCGTCATTTTTTTAAGTAAAAGGTGTTTTCCATTAAAAGTGTTATTCATGGTCATCATGAATATTATTTGTGTAAGTGTTGACATGGTGCAGGATGTGTCATAAATGTTGTCAGAGTAAAAAATGTCACGAACGCGGGGATCATCGGGGTTAAATCTAAATTAATACATAAAATAATTTTATTCCCGTAAACACGCTGACAAATACGCGGGCAAACAATAATAAAAAATAAATTCAAATCCAAATATAAACTTTGCGGTTGATAATAAAAAAATTAAAAAAAAAGTTCTTTAAAATACTTACATGACGATTGCCATCTACTAAATAGCCACTAGAGTGATAATGTTTCTGTATTAAATTCGGTGATAAAAGTTGTCTGCAAAGAAAGAATAAATACCAGTAAATATATTTTTTATGTTTATAATTAACTAAATAAATACTTAAAAATTACGACTTAAATAAAACGATAAAATTCCAAATAAATATAAACTCGAAAATAGCTTAAATTCTTTAACAACTCCTCCCCCGCCAACAACGCCCCTAGAACAACTGTATCTCTTAAAAAAGGGAGACTATAAAATTATGTTATCACAATTGAGAATAGCCGCCAAAAATTGTGATAGCGATAGAAAATTTTCCAAACAAATACAATAAAACAACAATAATAACTAAGAATAAACACATAAAATAAAATAAAATATAACGAAATGAAATGCGTATTTATAGCATTAAATTAACTTTCATTGCACGTACTTATAAAAGCGTTAAATATTGACTCTATCCACTGAATAATTTTCTGTTTAAGTGATTTTTTGCTTTCAGTTTTTGTGTATCTTTTTTGCGCTTTTCGGCATTTTTTTTCTATTTTTTTGGCTGGCATTGAGTTTGGGAGTTTCTAATAGAACCAATTGTTTTGAGGTTTGCGAAAAGTTAAGGAATATTTATTCACAGAAAATTATTTATTTTATTTTTGTTTGTTTGATTTTTCATACAAATAGAAGAATTAACAAAAACTAACAAAAACAAAAAAACTGTTTAGACAATTGCTTAACAATTTTATTTAGGCAGAACCACTAGGCGAGAAAATTTAATTAAAATTTTCTGTATTGATTATTAAGTGGGGGTGTGTGTGTGTATCACCTCCATATCAATTAATTTAATTAGGAAAATTGAAACAAGTTAACAGACATTATAGTAGTAGACTGTTTTAATCTATTTAGACTCCATAATATCTGTATGATTGAGCCTTTAGAATAATATTCAAAACTCGTAATTTTTGGTGTAAATTGTTTTCCATTAGACGAAGTTAAAATAACATTGAGAAAAAGAACACATGGTGTTATTTATGCGAACAGCTAAATTTCAAAATAATAGGGAGTATAAAAACCCTTTAATTATAATGGTGAATAACTGTAAATATTTGTACTTGTAGTGCACATATTAAAGGATTGTTTTTGTATTTTTGATAGATAATCGTTGGTGGCCTATTTTTTTTTAAGTTCCATCTATATTTGATGTTAAAGAGATTATCCCTGCAGTGTCTAATTAAAATATTCATAATTATGAGTTAAAAATGTATTAATTTAATTTTATTTAAAATTATGACAAAAATAGTATTTATAACATTAAAAAAATTTTAAACAATCGTTAATATATTCTTTTACAAGATCTTTTGTTTT
The DNA here is from genome assembly GCA_003055125.1 of Paykullia maculata. Taxonomy (NCBI): domain Eukaryota; kingdom Metazoa; phylum Arthropoda; class Insecta; order Diptera; family Rhinophoridae; genus Paykullia; species Paykullia maculata. The sequence continues at coordinate 17,267 of NDXZ01035307.1, forward strand.
TTAAATTTTGAGTTTATCAATAAAGTTTTTATTTAATGAATTTTTTTAATTTGAAATTTCTACACAAAAAATTATTATGAACATTTCGTTGCAAAACTCTAAGAAAGTTTTCATGTTTTATTAATTGAAAGAAGATACTTTAGATAATTGTCGATACTTTTGATTTTATTCTAACTCTGCAAAAGTTTTAATAAATTTTATATCTTCTCTATAGTATTATTTAATTTGATGAAATTTCAATAATTCTAAGATTTCTAGAATTCGCGATACATTATGTTTTGTAGGTTGTAGGTTTTTGAAATTTTTTTTTTGGAGTATTAACGAAATAATATGAAACATATAAGATTTAAAACAAATAGAAACTGCAGTTTTGTAAAACTTTATTTTTCTAAATAAATTCTTACAAGTTCTCAGTTTTTTTAATTGTAGAATATTTTTAATTGTAGCTAATTTTTAATTTTAAAAGAAATTTTTTGTTTTAAAAATTTTTTTTTATTATTTTAATATTCGCTTTATTTATACCCTTCACCCAGGTGACAAGTATATAATAGGTTTGTCATTCCATTTGTAATTTCTACAATATTAATTTGTGACTATATAAGGTATGTATATTTTGAATCCTTATATTTCCTTATGATAAAGTCATGTCCGTCTGTGAGTGTGTTGGTTTAAATCAAGTTTTCGTAGCTCCCATAGAGCTACGAAAAAGTCGGTATGTAAAACTGGCCGTATCCATTCATAACCGGCTGAGATATAGCAAAAAAAGACGACCACCTTTTATTTTGCACCAAAAAGATTAATATTTTGCAGCTCTTATATAAACTATACCCATGCTTAAAAAAATTGGACTTACTGGACTAGAATCTGCAAAGATGTAGGCAAAAAACCTATACAGACCAAAATTTCTATCTAAAAAATCAAGTTTTCTAAGACTTTAACTGTCTTTTGAACATATAAATATATACATATATTCATACATACAAACACACATACATGCATACATGCACTTCCTGTTACATACCTACATGTGGTGAAGGGAGTATAAGATTTGACACAGTCAAATAAAGTGCTCTTACTTGTTTTTAGAAAAATGTTTTTATAAAATAAACTGAAATTTTTTTCAATACATTTTTTCATTAAAATTTCCTTTTGATTTTCTATATTAGATTTATTCTTATAAACATACATATAAACTAAATTTCCTGATAAGTTTTTTATAAATAAAATCGTCCAAAGATCCTTATTTTCATGAAAATGTTAAAAAGTTCTTCATAAAGATCAAAAAAAAATTTACTTTAAGTTGCCGTCAAGATTTGCTTTTAAGGTATGTTCAAAAATCTACCAAAAAATTTTTTATGATTCAGATTAGCATGTGACTCTGTATTAAATTGCTTATAATTATAATTTGTTGAAACTTATCCAATAAAGGCTTTGTATTTGCATAAAAAAATATCTTAAAATTGATATACTACAAAAAAAAAACTTTTTTAAATTCTAAGAAGATAAGCTGCCTACTCAAACCTTAAAACCTAAAACCATAAATAACGAATTGGTCTTTCTTTTTTTCTTTCAGTTAAAAGCACGCCATACATTTTTAATCATTTTACTAAGGAAAGAGAAACTTTATTTT
>NDXZ01035311.1:0-10149 GCA_003055125.1 Paykullia maculata
CTCACCACATGTGTGTGTGTGAAGGGTATAAAAACTAAAAAGCGTACTGATTTCGAATAAGAAATTAATTTAAACCTAAATTGTCAAAATGACACACTGTGCATTGTTGAGCCAGCCTCTAAACCGTTTTGTGTGAGTTGTAAAAATTATAAAATATTTCATTCAAATATAACTGTTAACAGCAAACTAAAATAAAATAATAAAAAAACTTTAAAAGTCATCGTTTAATATTTTGTTTTTCTGCTGATTTAAGTAATAAAGTAATTTTACTATTCCTTAAATGTTCTTTAAATTCATTATATCCGCAAAAATAAACTATGAAATTAAGATTAAGGGTTGCTAGATTTTTGTTAGTTAAATGTCAGAAATAGTTAAAAAGTTTTGTTGATATCAATAGATTTTTAAGAAAGCGTGAACAATATATAAAAATAGCGGATAACAAAATTAAGACAATAACAGTTTTACCACCATTTTTTTAACACATTTTTATACCCTTCACACACACACATGTAGTGAGGGTATATATAGGTTTGTCATTCCGTTTGTAATTTCTTCAATATGCATTTGCGACCCTATAAAGTATATATATTCAGGATCCTTATAGATAGGGAAACCGATTTAGCCATGTTCGTCTGTCAGTCTATCCGTCTGTCCGTCTATCCGTGTGTATGTTTTAGTTTGAAAAATTAAAGATTTATTAAAAAAATGTTGTTGTGGAAATTTGTTTTATAAACCATCTTATTTATAAAACCGGTTTTATTCATATAATTTTTAACATACGTTATGGTTTTTTACTGCAAAGAGAAGACACTGTATAGTTAAATTAAATTGATATACATAAGAACTCTTAAATTCATAACTGTAATAATCATGTTTTAGTGGAATTTAATATTCAAAAATCTAATAATGGCGGAAATTACAAGTTCTTTAAAAAATTAAAGAAATGTTATTCTCATTTGAATTTTTTGTTTTAATTAAGATAATTTAAAAAAAGTTAAGAAATCGACACACATGGCGAGAAATCGCTATATTGGCAACCCTGTTTACAAGTACAACAGACAGGGGCCATTTAATTAATAAAAATATTCGATTTGTATGTTTTTCGTTTAATTATTTTTTAAATGATTAACTTAATTGTTTATGACAATAAATGTTTTTTAATTATCTTAAATGAAAAGTTCGACTCAAACAAACTAAAAATAAAAAAAAATTGTTTATTTTGAAAATTAGCTTCTTCATGATGATGTAGCATTTTTTGTTTGTTTTGTTTTTTCAAATTTGTTATTGATAAATATTTTTAAATGTTCTTATTGTTATAATAAATAGGTTTTATTTATTTTGTTATGTAATGCTAAATTCTTAACTTAAGAAAAAGCGATATTTAAAGCATGTGAATTAAGCACCTTTTTGCCTTTTTTCTGACTAATATTAATGTAAATATGTATTTATGTGTGTATCTGAATTCCGTAAAAATATTCGGCATAAATCAAAAACAAATCTTATTTCATATTAAAAGTACAAATAAGTTAGCCAATATGTAAAGGCCCGTTATTATAACGCGCCTTTTGAGTTCCTGTTAGTTTAAGGTCAGTTTGGCTTAAGTTAGCAGCTGCTGACCCTTAATTATTTCTACCCGACTACGGCAAAGCAACAGGGAGTGTTATGATTTTAACCAGTATCTACGTATTTGTATATGTTAATCTGTTTTCTCGTTAATTCTAAACAACTTAATATAATTTGACAAATAAGTTATCGTTTGAAGCGCCTAAAACGTCCAGAGGTTCAGAGGGCATGTAAAGTTAAAATTAATTTAATATGGTGTCCTCTAAAAAATTTTTAATTCAAAGATATAACAGTTCTCAAGATACGTGTTAAAATTTATTTTAGTTATTTTTTTGCCACGCCCACTTTTTGCTTCTAGTGTATTTTAAGTCCAACTATGTACATTGATATTCAAATAAGCCACACAAAGTATGGAGACTTTAACGGACATATGTGTAATGAAAAATTGGCATGAAGTTAGAACAGAGTTAAATTATAATACACTTACAAGCTGTAGATAACAGACTGCTTAACTCTTGTTATAGTGAGCTGCCAAACAGCTGTACAATATTATGGAGCGAAAAATCGAATGCCAAAACCAGGTATGATGTAAAGCTAAAATCAAAGACAATAGACAATATATTTATTGTCTTTGCTAAAATGTTGCCAATTTTTTTGCATTACCATGTGGCTTCGCTAATTTTCAGAGTTGATTTTTAAAAATTTAGCAGCCGATAAAAGTTTATTATACATGAACATTTTGCCAAAGAACTGCTAAGGTAAAACGACATACTAGTTGGCAGCTCGTTACACGTAGTGTATAAACTGTGACTAAATTTACATATGGTGTACAAGTTCTTAAGTAATACGATGAACACTAATAGCTTTGTATTAGAGGGGTCACGCCTAGAAAAGTTAAGGCTATTGTTCCTTCCCAGTTGGGTATTAACAATGTTAGAATAACACCTTATTTTTAAACGGCTATATGTATAATGAAAAATTAGCATGGAGTTAGCATAAGTGTCATTTTTTATGTATTTTTTATCCATTCTGCTAAGCTCATGTTAACTTAAAATTAAACTATTATTATTAGCAGCTATATATTCATTATAAATAAACTCTTTGCTAACACCCTGCTTAGCCTAATCGGCTTGCTAATGAGCAGAAAGTTGTGTGTGATGTATAAGCTGTGGCTAAATTTTCATTATGCATATGGGGGAAAGTGTATGTAGTTGCGTAAATAATGTATAATCGTGGTATTTTTCTTATATTTCAATTGATTTTTAACCGATTTTTCTGATTTTCAATTAAATAATGGGCATGGTTATATTTGATGGGTTGATGCCAACTAAGGTTCCGTAGGAAATCAGGAGCGTCAAACTATTGATTTCAAAAGCATGTCCGTCTTTAATTGAATTCCCTATCTATAGGGATCCAGAATATTTTTTATAGGTTCGCAAATAGTTATTATAGAAATTACATCTTTCACTTGTTCAACGGCTAAAGCTCCCCTTTTGGAACGCGGTCCCCCTGACAAAAATACATATCCAAGGGCGACTTCAGCAAGAACCGGCATGAAATGCTTTACACATACAACTTGACATGTTAATGCTTTGTCAAAACAAAACAATGTAATCAAAACATTATCCACAAGAAATGCACAATAAAACAGCGCTGAATGCACCCCAAATATCAAACTATATATAAAAATACTCAACACTAATTATATGCACATTGAGATTAGGTATATACATATATGTATATTACAGTTATGTTTTTTCTACTGACAATAATCTATGCTAATTGCTCTTTATTATACATATGTATGTATGTATATATGCACATATGTATGTTCTTTTATACATAAATAAAACATTACAATGCAATTTTAAAAACCAAGTGCGCATATTAACACTTCCGTGTTTGCATCTTAATTTACCTATTGTTTTTATAGTTTATTTATTTATTACAATAATTTGTTTTAATCTTATTTTTTCGATAAATAATTTACTAAACAAAAAAAAAATATCCAAATTTTTAAATACAAGAATGAATGTATGAACCACTTAGCGATAACTCATTTTATTGATAAATAGAAAAAATGCAGTTTAAGGTTAAGACAAGACAAAGATAAGGTCATTGTGACAGATGCTTATAAATACAAATATAACAACAGTAATGTCTAAGCTATTAATTCAAATCGAATATAATGGACAAATTTAAAGCTCTAGAAATTTGTAACCTTTGGATTTTTTAATTCCGAAAAAAAACAAAAGAAAAATACAAGATCACTTTATAAGACTTTACCACATAAATGTCTAATGATGGCTTTTTTAATTAATGCAGAATGACAAAAACAATCAAATTTATTTAGAAAAAGTACACATCGCACACCCACTTCAAAAGTGACACAACTCAAAATTTTAATTTTTCGAGTTTATATGCTTGTTTATCTATAAGAAAAATAACAGTGTATTTTTTTGTTGTTAACTGTTTGTTTCAATTGGTATAAAGTTGCAATTTATAAAAGTAACTTGTTTTTAGTTGTCTCAGAAAATATAATAGTAATAGATCCCTACGCTAAGTGCTAAATAGTTTTAATTCGAATTCAACTGTCCAACCTTTTTTGTTTTTAACTATTTTTATTTACGTTAAAAACAGTTTATTTCGATTTCTGAAAAAATTAAAAATTTTGTGTTGTGTCACTTTTGAACTGGATGTGCGACATGTTTGCTACAAAAAACTGTACGCCTGCGAAAAATTACTCATACGCAAACACGCACATGATTATATTGAAGTATGTATTAATGTATTAGACCGTACTACCTTAAATATATTTTTGCAAGGCGATTTTAAAAAAAAGATTAGTTTTTGCTGAACGTAGGGGTCGCCTTTTCTAATTTTTCGTTTTATCTTCGACATTTACAGTCGGGTGGGTTTTAAAGTAATATATATGTATGTTTTTGTCTTGAGAGAACCAATGTTTTTCTCTGAGGGCCAACACGACCACCGTTGCCAACTGCAGGCTAATTTTTATTTTCGTAAATGCCAACAAACAAATCTAGAGATGCAAATTTATTAATAAAAGTAAAATAAATAAGAGCTTACAAATATTTTATTTTATTTAACTTATAAAATTAAAATATTATAAATACATTAATAATCATAAGATCTTAAACAAATTAATTGATTTATTACGATGTTCCGTCGTTTTTATTATAAATTAAGTAGCTGCCTACACGCCATCGATTACAGCCAAATGCATTTGTAGTCAAGTAGTTGTGCAGATGATGCATGCATGCATATGTGTTTAAAAATTTTCTGCTTTGTTTTGCATCCTCCATAATTAAAATATTGTATAATTATGTTGTAATAAAGCGTGGGATGCCGGACATAAAAATATTTCATGGGTAGCTATTGATAAAGGTAGTAGATATTTTACGGAAATATATTAAAACGCATCCGATACAAATGTTAATTCTTAATTCTAGTTTTTAAATCATTAACCCCTTTATTCATAAACGATTTATAAATTTATCACTGGTTTATAAAACAAATTTTGTATAAGAAATTCGTTTTACAGACTTTTAATAAATTTATAAATAATTTATGAATAATAATAATTTTTAACTCTCTGTCCCTAAAAAACTAATTTTAGTTCGATCTGCTATAAAAGCGTGTTTTTTTAAGTTTTAACATAAAGAAAATTATTTTTAGTTGTTCTGTTTTCGCCGAAATTTCGTAATTGGAGTTTCCATGATTGTGACAACATTTTTATGCATGAGCATAAGAGAAATAACAAGTAAGAGCGTTATATTTGGCGACGCCAATATAACACGTCACTACGTGTATTTCCGTAAAAAAAAATTTTTTTTTTGCCGATATCTCGGAAAAATTTTTTTTTGCTAAAAACAGAATGTTTTTCTCTTGCGCGTGTGTGATCGTGAATTAGAGTCACTGGCGATCTTATCTTAAGCTATAAATAAAAAATTTTTGCATAACTGCAGAAAATTTTCTTAAAATTAATATCCTTCGAATTTTGCTATTTAATACACTGTGATTCACTTGACATGTGTTTTTTTAAGTGCATAAGTCTTTTTAAGTGTAAAATCAATTTTGGTAGATAAAAAACAGGATGTGTTACAGGAAATTAGGGCTTTTGTGTGTGTGTGTTTTGTCAAATTAAAAACTATTAAAATATTTATTATTTAATATATGGGCGGGTATGACTAAATATTCGATTCTCGACCAAAAGAATACTAGGCGACAATTTTAAAGAAACTTTAAACCGTTTAAATAATTTTACCAGCTGCTGCAGCTATTATTGCATTTCGCTTCACTCTTGAAATTTCTTATTGCTTCAAATATATTTGATTAAAAAAAATTGTAAAATCTTTGCCCAATTAATTGTTAGTGTTTGATTTTTTAAAAGCCCTTTATGATAAACTGTTATAAGTAGGTTTTAACCAGGAGTTTTAGTTTTCCTTTTATATATGTACATACATATGTACGTATAAACCGCTTGAATAAAAATATATTAATAACGGCATTTCAAATATATTTCGGTATTTCATTTAATATCTTTAGAATAACCAGAATATTTAAAATTTATGCTAAATTTTCACAATTTTATTAAATGACTTGCAAATGTGTTTATACATGTTTAAGATTTTGCAATCTATGTAAAAAATTTCACACATTATTCTTAGATTTATTAAAATTATTTATTTCTTTTTGCCTATTTTCGCATTATTTTGGTAAAAAAATGTAAATTTATTAAAATACATTTGCCAAATTGCAACAGTGACATTTACCCAGTTGGAACTGTTAACATTAATGACAAATGTCAATAAAACGATGTATTTGTTTTTACTTTTAATTACTATAATGAAATTATTTGGCATATTATCAATAAATTATTTTATAAACAATAAACTTAATTTTATGGAAATTGAAATCTATGTTGCTTATATTGCTTATGTTGCAAAATCAATTAATTTATAATTTCCCTTAGAAACAAAAGTTTTACACGTCGCATAGGTTAACAGAACATGACGTACAGAAGCAAGCGGGCTAATAAATTTCATTAAACATTTTTATAATTCAAATCTTGTCACGTTCATTTGTACATTTTATATGTTTGTTCATATGTATGTACATTTGTACATATGTATGTTCTAATCCTTTTCCCACTTTAGCAAAATATTTAAAAAGCAAACTTAATTTATTTATTTAAATAATATTAAGAGATTAAAATATTAAAAGCTTCATAACTTAGTCTTAAAATATACATACATACATATGATGTAAGTACATACAAAGTTAAATGACACTTCTGACTCGATCTAGCAAAAATAACTTGTGTTATTAATAAAAACTTTTGATACTATTATACATTAGTTTTAAGTATCAAATTTTACTTTTTTTCACTTCTTTTTGATAAACAAATAAAACTCTCAAATAACAACTAAAACGCTTTTTATTATTTATATTCTAAGGAAAAAAGTTACACAAAAATAACGAATTTCAAAGTTGAGATCTAAAATTACAAACAAGTACAAAGACCGACCGATCGACTGTAAGTGTGCCAAAAGACATGCACAACATATGATATTAATGTCTGACAGCTTCTATGAAATTCAAGAAAACCAAACCAAAACGCGTGACAGACAAACAGACATAGTTTACAAGCACGTGAAATAGTTTTAAAAAAAACAATGATAAATTCATTACACGAACAAATGCGGAAGTTTACATGTTTTTGTTTGTATTTTTGCACTTCAACTCACAAATAAACAAAAGAAATAGAATTGAATTTTGTTTTCTTTTCTTATCGTTGTGTTTTCACTTTCGATTTTAATTTCGATTTAATAAGGACGATTTTTTTTTTCCATTAATTTAAGTTTTTATTGAATCTTCATTTAAATATGAACTAACATAAGTATATAAAATCTTATATCTAATAAAAAATATAATATATTTATATATAAATTTTGGCTCCAGCCAATCCCGGAACACTAATTCGTATCCATAGTTGCTGCTTTAATTCAGTTGATGCTTCAACTAACCCATTTGAAATGTTGGGGGTAAACACATTTTTCAAATGTTTAACAAACAGATTCCCCCTCTCAGAGTCATTTCTTGCCTATCCTCCATTTTCGTATCGTAGAGGAGGCTTACGTAAGATAGGTATCTTAAGACTTTTTGCCGCTCGCCATAAAGAGTAATCCGAATGCGGGATTGCGTCCAGGGTTAGCAAATATTCCCTAAAGACGATTTTGCATAAAAATAACTGTGGAAAGTGCTGCCTTATTTTTGGGAAATAAATTTGAGTACAAGTAGCAACTAACGGTTATGTAAGATTTTTCAGAAAGAAAGAGACGCAAAGAGGGTAAAAGTTATGTATAATTTTCTTTAATTTTTATTTAAGTATGCACTAATAGATACGCTACTGTTAGTCAGTCTTTCAGTTTAGATGAAATATTTTCAAATACACATTTTATGCCATTTATTTAAGTTAACAGGGAAGTTTAGTTTTACAAATTTTTTACAACATTCATCGCTTTTGGACATTTTTGATTGGCTAGCTTGCGATATCTGTATACTACGAACGAAAAACCAAAACGAAATTTGTGAGTAATTCTATGAACTACAGACCTTCCAAGGAAAACTTTCCTTGTGTAAATGGGCAATTTGGATTTTTTTAAGCGTTTTCCAACTGTTTTGGGAATTTTTTATATATATTAAAAAAATTTCTGAATTTATCCAAAGGTTTTTTTTATTAAAAGTCCTATAAACATAGAATTTATAAAAAATGGTGTTTTTATGCTGATTTTAACAAAATGACCTAAAAACTTGTTGTTACAATACTGGGAAATAATCAAAAAATGTTTACAAATTTAATAGCACGATTTATTAAGAAAAAAAAACACAATTGAGGTAGTCAACTTTAGTCCACTGCATTTGCGTGTAAGCTTAAGCGTATTTCTTCTTAAGATAATATTCTGAAAGGTCAACTCCTCCTCTTTAAATGTTTCAAGTTTGAAATAAATCTAAATAATAGTTTAAAAGTTATATTTATTTTTATTTATATTAACTAGCACTAAATACTCGTTCCAAAGTTAATGTTCAATCACACACACGCATGTATAGTAGTGTTTGCTTTCAAACACATGTTTGTTAGTGAATGCGTTTCAGCATTTTATTGTTGTAATATTTGAAGTAAATATTGTGGTGATAAAATTATTAAGCGGTTTGTTCTTATTTTTGTACACAACTTTACCTCTTTTTAATCGTTTTGGCTATTTTGGGTCCGTTCACGCATTGGGCGAATTTTATTAAATTTCGTTTAATAGTTTAATATATTAAAGCATATGCTTATTAGGTATTTTGTTTTAAAACTATTTGATTTATAAATAAAATTTAAAATATTTTACTATTATAACTATGTAAACGTCATAACTGATAATAATTTTCGGTTTATCAAAACGAAGACTGTTTTTACTGTAAAAACTTTAATATGTCAACTAACTGCTTCTTATCGTTATTTAAAAGTAGTTGTTTCTAATTTAAAATTGTTATTGATAATTGTGTTTACTAAAAGATACAAAAAAGTAAATTAATTCAAAGAAAATTTAAGAACTAAAGTGCAAATAACAAAGATATAAGCGAAACAAAATCACGGAGAAAAAAAGACGTTGATAAATTGTAAAATACTGATTCAATTACTTGTACAATTGAAATGAATGAAATTAATATGCATATCCATTAGCAAATTTTATAAAGCACGTACGACTGTTGTTTTTGTTTTTCATTTACATTAGTTGGAAACCTAACCGTAGATAAATATTTATAATCATGTAAAATATAATAAAAAAAAAATTTTGTTTTGCTTCTGTTTATGTTTTAACAAATTTGCCTAAACATAAGTTAAGAATTTTTTTATAACATTAAATGACATTCAAGTTAATGGCAATCATTTTGTGTGTGTGTGTTTCTTTCAATATCCGGATGAATTTATATCTAATACAGCTTTACTCAACACACAGACAAAATTGTGCAGCATTTGCATTGACGGCAAGCAAAAACTAACAAATAGTCATAACATTAAAATAAGTAGGTGTATTATACCTACGGTGAACATCCGTTCTGTATTATACAGAACAGTACTGTATTTGAGAGCTCTGTTTTGTATAAATTATTTTTATGTAAAAACCCTTAAAATGTTCTGTTTTTTATTTTTAGTTCATTATTTGTTCTGTATTTTTAAAGGTTAAAACAATATTTTGTTCATCATGTTAACATAATTTTTGTAATAACATATTTGGGGGATTCACAAGCCACTCATATGATAGCATATTGTCTTATGTCCTAAAAATTTAATATGACTCTGACTGCTATGTTTATTGTGCTGTCGTAAACTATCCATAGCCAAACAGAAAAAGCAATAACAAAGAACTTAAACCAATTTAAATTTTTAGGACATAAGACAATATGATTTCATAAGTTACTTGTGAATCCCCCAATTGTAAAATAATACAGTTTAACGTACATATCTATTTCGAAGGATGTCCGAAAGGTAGTTAAGCTATATAGTTTTTTTGTACA
>NDXZ01035333.1:0-11450 GCA_003055125.1 Paykullia maculata
CAAATGTATTTTAAATATATCAAACAAATAGTACAATAGAAAACAAAGGTGTTTTATTATATTATTTCCACAAAAAAACTTTTTTTTTGAGCGTCAAAAAATTGTGAAAAACTACAATTTTTGAGGTACAAAGTGGTCCTTATGAGCTATTTAGGGTGCCTTAGTTCACAAAAGTTGTTCTCTTTTACTCTGGCTACAAGTTTTTCAAAGATAGTATGGGACAAAAAAACGATTCCTACAAGCTATGCTTAAAAAAATAAAAAAAATCCAATTGTTTTGTTGAAATTTCTTAAAAAAGATTTAATAAATAGTTTTTTCCGGCGATAAAATTTTCAAAATGTTGTTCATTAGATACTTACCCTGCCGAAGACATTAAAACGCTATCACCAAGTCTGAATGAGTTATTAGCTAAAAGGTTATGGTATAATTTTTCGAAAAATTCACTTAGTTTCCCAATATGTTGAGGTCCATAAAATTAAAACGCGAAAGTAGTACTATCGAACCTATATAGCCAGGTCTGTGTACTTTGCAAAAAATTGTTTTTTGTCTCAGTGTAATTATACTGTTCTGATCTCATTTAGTAATGTTTCTATATATATTGACAACATTGGTTCTTTTAAAAAGTTTGAATTTGAATATGCACATTCTTTGAAAATAACGCATAACGTTTTCCTCTATATAAGTATAACAAGCTTAAACCCTTTATGCTTCGTTACCCCAAACTGGTAACCAATATTTTGCTATCGCGAAATTTTCAAAAAAAATTTTAGTCTATAATTCCTTCCAGATTATGAGTAACATGATTATTTTTACAAGGTTTTAATAGTTTACTACTTAAACCATTGTTGAGGTATACAACAATTTTGTTTGTATGGGAAGTATCATGCTTGTTTACAAAAAAATATGTCCAGGGGGCTAATTATGGCAGTCGGGATCGAAATAACACTCGGATCGAAATTTATTTCGACAGTACGCAATTTTCTATTGATGGTACTCGATACGAATCGAATCGAGTAAATAATCGAGTAAAGAAACTTCAATAAGTACATCTTACAACAAAGAATCAAATAAAATAAAATGTAAACAAAAACATAAAATATTTGAAAATATTTTGTTAATTATTTTTGGTAATTGCGAATACCATGGCCTGATTTTCGTCGGCACAGATGAATGATAACTGCACTGGATGTCAGTGTCTTCATTGTCGATTTATTCATCATATCACGTTAATAGCGGTGATATTCTTGCAAAATTTAAATTTCTTGCTCCCGATGCTGAAGGAAAACATCATTTAAATTTCGGGAATTTTTTTGCAAGGCTGATCCAAAGCTGTGAACAGTCTTCAAACCATCAACCATCAATGGCTGCTGCAGCCAAAATTTGTTCCTCTGCATGGAAAAGAAATTTTTCCTCATAAGGGCTTTTTTGAAGACTTATTAACCTTTTTTCACGTTTTGCTTCTGATCAGCCTACATACAAAAAATCCTTACAGAAATAATATAATATTTTTTGTTTAAAGTTTTTACCTTGCGCCATGCTCTTAAATCTTTAAATGGTGGGCCGAAAGCATTCAGTTTTGTTGAAAATTGTTCCCAAAGCTGGTTAGCTTTGTCTTTTCCTTGAGAACTATTTGGCAAAAAACTTTTTGCCAAGTCCGTATATTTTGCCATAAAGTTTCCAAGAATCTCCTTTTGGGTAGAATTTATCTTTGATATTTTCGACCTAAAAGTAATAAAATTATGAATTTTTTTTAATACACAAAAAATAGTTGCTTACATATCCTTTTTTTTCTTCCTCTTTTCCTGGAAAAACCTTATTTCGAATGCATATTTGCTTACGAGTAAAAACTCGCATGATTGCGTTCAAATAATTGTTCGTTAACGAATGCCATCATTAGCAATTTCGATATACTTTGTTCGCTATCGAATGAGAGAATTCCAAAAGCTAAAAAACTCATACGTTCGAATGAAAATTCGTTCGATCACGACTGCCAGAACTAGTCCCCTGTTTTAGAAAAATTATATTTATAGAAAACGACATATAGTTATATTTTTGGAAAAATTTCATAAAATTTCTTTAAACTAAAAAAAAATCTCAATAAACAACTCAATAATTTTTGATTAGCTAGGTCTAAAACTGGTAATGAGTATTACATACCGTCTACATTACTAAGTAGTTTTCTAATGACAAGAATGCAATGTGAAATGTAATAACTTATTTATCAGATTTCTAATAAGCAACCCAAATTAGTTATTATAACTATCATTTGGTTTAACAAACTTTAAGTATAAGAAGTTATATTTTCGACAGATGTTCACGATGTTTTACAAATCGACTCTAAAGGGGTTTTCTAAGGGTTTCTGTAAAACGTAACGTACAGTGATAACAGACCTCAGTTTCGTTCTCAAAAAGCAGTATATAATACATTATTAATCACGAGTTCTGTTAGCTCATAAAAAATTAAATAAGATATTTTACTCATTAAAAGCAAGTAGTTAAATATTATTATAAAAGTAATGATTTATTCAATTTCTGATTTATAATTTAAAGGGCTAATTAGTTCATTAATAGTAAGTAGTTACTTAATGACATAAAAGTAATGACTTCACAAAATCTCTATTTGCAAGTGAGCGTGGTATGTATTTTCCTTTAATGACATCGCCGTGTTAAAGTAATGGGTCAAACTGCCAATGTGTAAGTAGTGCAACAACAATATTTTAGCTTTTGAACTCATTACAAAGCAATGTAAGTTTTTGCTAGGTATTTTTTAAAACTTTTTCAATTTTAATTCAATTGGTTTGAGAAAATTTGTAATAAATTCTCAATAAACTTTACATTTTAAAAAAACTTTCTATATTAAAATTTATTTAATAAAATTTTTTTTTGTATATAAGAAATATAATAAAAAAAATTTTAGTTTTATTTGGAAAAACTAATAAATATTTTACATATAAATAAGTATATAAATTTTTAAAATGTTTTTATGGTTTTAATAGAATATATTGACATTTATTTTAATTTATTCAAAAAACTTATATAAAACGTTTTTTTAGAAACTTTTCGTATTTTTATTATTGTCTTCAAACTTTTCTTTTAAAATTTTTAAATACATTTTCTACTTATAAAAAATATTCAATGATTTTCTTTTATACAGAAAATGTACCCAAATTTTCTTTAATAAAATAAATTTTTTAATAAGATTTTTTTTAGAAAATTTTGAACATACTTAAGCAATTTCTTTTTATAATATTTTTTCACAAAAATATATTCTTTCTCTAAAACAATAGAAATGTTTTTTTTTTAATAAACACTTTTTGGTTATTAACATTTGCGCCAAATTCTATTTTTCTAAATTCTTTATTAAAACAATTTACTTTTTGAATTTGAAATGAATATTATGTTACAAACTATTTAACAAACCGAAAGTACGTCTTTCTGAACTTTAAAATAAACCTTGAATGCCTTTGAAGGACTTTAAAAACTCGCTTGTTTTATTTTTTACTAAATTAATGTTGTTTCTCGTCTAGAGGTAGAAAGTGGAAGACTAAAGGAAAAACCTTTGGCGTGTGCTGAGCATGTGCTCTGGTTTAGGGTTTTCCAATTTCAAATGTTTTGTAATGGTTTTGAAAAGAGTTAAATAAGTTTTTCAACTATAATTTAATGTTGGAAATTAAACAGAAATGTGTGTTTTTGATAAAAATCCATAAATTAAAATACGGTTGGTATGCAAATTTTTTTTACGAGTAGAAAGAACAAAAACAAAACAGAGGTATCAGTAGCAATTATTCAATGTAGAACCCAAAACTATACACGCGTCACCCTAATTTTTTTTCATATATTTAAAACACATTTAAACTCTGGGTGTAGTTTTTTTGTTTTGTTATATTAACGATATCTAAGGGTGTCAATTTTTTGCTATGATTTATGTGTGTGACTGTGAGTGAGTCTGTAAAAAAGGGTTTAATATTTCAATGTGTCTTTAGAAAAATTTGCATTTTTTTTAAATATAAATACAATAGAACACCTTTGTCTATTTTTTTTTTGTTGTAACTCTTTTTTTGTTGTTAAAATTTACACTTTTTTTATTTCGCTTTTAAATTTATAAAATTATGGGTAACATATTGATTTTCTTTTGTTGTTGATGCAATGCACCGGATACGGATGTAACCCTAAAAAGCTGCAGTTAATTTTTTTCATATTCTTTCTTTGTTTTTGTTGATTTTGAATTTAAATATTTTTGCGTAATAAAATTTGCATATGGAAAAATTAGCGTATTTGTGTTTGTATGTATGACTTTTAAGTAGAGAATGGTTTGTTGTTGTCGTTTTTTTCTTTTGAATCTTGATAATGTAGACAATAAAAAAATTATCCATTATTTTTTGTTTGTGCAATAGAAAGCCAACATTGAGACAAAGAGAAAGCAAAATGTTTTCTAGTGCACTTTTGACGAATTTAAAAAATATACGGGATGTTCTTTATTTAGAAAAAAATTAGTTAGTATTGTTTTCGGCTGCTGCAACAAAAGTTTACCATCAATATATTTTTAGTTTTAAAGCTAATGGCCGCCTTAAAGAATATAACCTGGTTATCTTTTAAGGGAAAAACCCCTAATCGAGATACATTCTCTTCATATGGGAAGGAGGCAATTTTCTTAGATAAAAAACTTTAATATCAAATTAGTCATTTTCACCAGAGTTTTCTACAAAAAGTGAAGAGTGAAAGAATTACTTAGAAATCTGGGTATTAATGCCCTACGATCAGTTCAAAACTTATAGGTATATTATGAAGAGCAAACAAACTACAGTTATACGGTTTAGAATTACAAATCACAATCGCCATAAAATATATCCCCGGTGCATTTGATCTTGGCAATTTCTGCGCCCTAAAGTTATTAAAGGGTTTTAATCAAAACTTACTAAAGTCACATCTGATGCCAGGGGTGTAGGTAGCCTATAGAACGTGTCCTGGGGCCTAATTCTGGCATTCGATAGCGATCGAAATATACCAATTCCAATTGGAATCAAATTGGAATTCCTATACCTAAAGCAAAGAAAACTCGCACGTTCGAGTGAATTTCGATCGCTATCGAATGCTAGAATTAGGCCCCTGATTCAATTGTTGGTAATGTATTTTCAATGTGTACTTGGTAGATTTGGTTTACACCTAAATTGTGAAAGGAAAAAAAGGGTTAAACCGTTGATGCTAGTCCTAATGTACAGACTTCGAATAACAAAAGGGAATGTTGATAAAATGTTTGATGCTTGTGCTTGTGATAGACTTTAATCAGCTAAATATGTTCTTCTTAGGATCTGTTATGTTGTTCGTATAAGCGACCTGGGTTTAATGTGTTCACAAAGTAATAAAATCACCTTTAATAACGGTCATCTTGGCAGCTACTGACTCAAATCATATCACATCAGTCACACTATGAACCTATAATTTGATATTTTATTTAATGTGTCAAATTGCGTTGACTACACTTTAATCATATATAGGAATTTGGGAAATTAGATATTTCCCAGAAAAAATCCTTTGACTGATTTACAAACATTCGTAGCTTTAGCTCATTAAAATTTTATTAATGAAACTCCATTTTCTTTGTAGTAAAACCATTTTTAATATTCAAGAACTTTAAAAATGAAAAGAATACAAAATTCTCTAACCCTTTCCATTTGCTGCACTTGACCAATAAAACTACAACCTAAACCTGTTTTTTCAGGTCAAAAAATTTGTTTAAAAACAGAAAAAAATAAAGAATACATTAAAGGGGTAATTCTGAAAGTGTGAATGTATGTAAATGACCATAACCACACCACCCTAAACTAATGAGTTGAAAGTTATAATATTAAAGCAGCCACCATCATATTCCTTTTCGTCTTCGCTGTCGACAATACAAGAGTATTTACAGCAAACAACAATAAACTACCAGTCAGTATCCATGGTAGGAAGAAAAGTCATAATAAAAATTCTCGGGTAAAAGAAAACTTGAAATACACAATGAATGCAAATTAGTTAAAATTAAAAAACAAAAGAGACGACCACTTTTACAACATCATGATGATATGACTCACATTAAAAACTTGATATTAAAGGACAATTATTATATCGAGGAATGTCAACAACAACAACAACAACAACTTTTGCGCCATTGTTTTTAGAATGTTTAGAGGCGATAGAGAAAACCCAACCAACCACCATTATCTGATTTCGTACCACTTGTATAGAAGAGACACAAGTTATTTGTTCGCCTCTCGTGCACAAGTTGTGTGCAAGGAAGAAACCCTTTAAAAAAGTCTAAAGAAAAATATTTTCTTGCTGAAGATTGAAGATTTAAACATCTTTACGAGCTTGCTACAAGTTGACACTGTGAGTGGCGGCATCTGAACGAATAAAATGATTTTGTGTTCGTGGATTTTAGTCTGTATGTTTTTTGTTCATTTATTCTTCAATTACACGGTTCATATGACTCTGTAGGCGAAGAAAGAAAGGAGTTGCTTTCTGGAAAACTAAAATTTCTAAATTTTACACTTTACAAAATTTCTTTTCAAAGCATACTCTTATAAATAGATTATTAATCGAAAGTTTAAAATAAATATACAATTTAAAATATTGAAAACAAATGGGAAAGTTCTCGGAACTTTTCAAAACAAATACATAAGTTGTCGTATTTATTAAAATCAATATGCCGGATCTATTCTGTTTACAATAGCAACTAGATCAAGGCCTTTAATTGCCTTAAGCGTTTTCTAAGCAGATTTTGCTTCACTAGTTATTCTGCAAAATATCTTGGTACAAAGATCTAAGTAAGGTAAATATTAGATAGACTCAACATTTCTTTCTCACCTGATTCACAAGCTTTATCTCGTCTCCAATAAGACATAGTGAAATTTCTTAGTAACTATAGTCAAAGACTGCGATTTTCTTACAAATTCTCCTTATGCTGAACTTTGTGTTTGATATCGTTGACTTACCTAGAGATTTTATCAAAAATAAGGAAATAGTTTATGTTCTTTTAATAATTTTTTCAGTGCACTTTATTGAAGTCCGCTCTTTCTATTCACTCCTAGCAAAAACGGAGAAAAATATTTAAAAATATGGCGTTGATGACCATGTTTAACAAATAAAACGAATTAAAATTCCAATTCTCCGTTACCAAATAATTTTCTACTATCACGATTATACTTGTAGAATAATAGCAAAGTACTAGGCAAAAAAAAAACAACAACATTATTTACTTGTACCCACTCCACTTCATATTGTATTTATGGTAGGCAAAGCGAGTTAAACATTCCTTACCGAATTCGCACTTTCTGTTGCCATTACTCCCTTTCCCCTTAAAGTGTTATGTGCGTTTCTTATACAATTTTAATGTCAAAAGATGGACGGACAAAATAACTTTCATACTTTGTCACATATTTTTCTAACTTAAAACGAAAAAAAAAACAGAACTAAAAGTACAAGTAATAAAATGAAATTCTTTTTTTTTATTCTGTTTTAACATGCCTTTGGCTTTAAACCCTTGAATAGGGAAACAAAACTTGAAATTAGAAACGAAAAATCCGACCTACATTGTCTTCTTTCCTGCTTTTATTTTTGCCACGTAAAATGTAAAATCCAACAACTCGTTTTTCATTTGCATACGCTCTTATCCATCTGTTAAGTTAGACTTTTCGTCCAAATCAAACAATCTCTGGATAATTTTCATTTTCTTTGTGACTGAGTAATGATGAATTGGGTGGGGTTGGGACGATAACGGTGGCATTGATGACACTGATATTATGGTCAAAGGTAAGGTGATATCTTAGTTTAATGTTTTGAATTTCGGCTGTTATTGGCATTCGTAGAAGGTTTGCACTAGAATTTTATTTGTTTCATTGTCTTTTCCTATTCAACTTTCTAATTTAATTTTATGGCCTTTCATAGAGAACAGTGGTAGATGAAATTGAATTATAAGAAAAGCTTGGTGAATATAAAATGAACTACATATTTGCGATAGATTCGTAAAAAGCAATGCCTCAAATTTTCTAAGTCAAAAACAATCGTTAAGAATACATACATATGTATGTATATTTATCAAAACACGTTGATGATTCCATTAATTTTTATCAACTGTTTACTGAAGTAAGTCTTTTGATTGTGGCAGGTATAACCCATTAACCACAAAGTATACATATAATTAAAAATCGTGTATGTATTCGTATTATTGGTTGGTATTACTAAAAAAAAACTTAAAAGTTTTACTCTGAATTCTGCAAACTATACCACCAAAAAATTTAGCATTAAAAGCTTTGTAAAAATATTTTATCTGGTACCAAATGTCAGGCGAGAAATCAGCACGAAATGGCCTGTTTAAGTTTACTTCGAAAACTATATACTTAAGTAGTTAAAGGAATGATTATGTATGGATTTTCTGATTTAAAATTGTACGAACAGTTGTAAACTTGTTTAATTTACGAGTCTCTTTCTCTAGGGTTGTATACGAAATTTAATTTTGTCTGATGTTTTGTTGTTGGTAACCAACAACTTTTATATTTTTGGAAGTAAGTCCCATATATGAGCCTTATAAACTATGAAGCGATCCCGGAAAAGAAAGTAAAGATTTTTGTAAATACAAAACTTATTCTTGTATAATTGAAACATATACTTAATCTAAATACAAATTATATTAAATTAAATTTTCCCTAAATATTTTTCGATACTAATATTTTAAGGAAGTTTCACAGCAGGTGTTGATTTGACCAAAGAGAAGTAAAGAGGGCATTAACCGTTTGCTTTATGTTAATAAACATTCAATCCAATACTTATTTTCGCTGTGTATGTTCCCAGCAAATACTTGCATTGCTTTGTAATTAGTTAAAATGATATAAAGACAGTAGTTACACCACTTATCTTTTAACATTTTAACCCATTACTTTAACACGGCGATGCCATTGGAGGCAAGTACTTACCCCGCTTGCTTACAAATAAGGACTTAAATAAGTCATTGCCACCCTCGCTTACAAATAAGAATTTTTTGAAGTCATTACTTTAATTTCTTTAAATAACTACTTACTAATGAATAAAGCAGCCGTCTAAATTACAAATCACGAAATAAATAAGTCATTACTTTTAAAATATTAAATAACTACTTTATTTTAATAAGTCAAATATCAAAATGATTGTATGAGCTTACAGAACTTATTATCAATAATGTATTATATTCGGCTTCCTAAGAACGAAAGTGAGGTTTGTTACTACTAAACGTTACGTTTCACACTTAGAACAAACCCTTGAATTGATTTAAAACCCGCCATGATATTTATAAACATCATTTTAACCCAAATGAGAATCATAATAGTTAATTTTAGTGACTCCTAACAATTTTTTTCGGCCAAAGTGTATGCAGCATTTGTTTCTTTTTTGGTTTCCCATGAAAAAGTTATTACGTTTCACAATATAAACTTGTCATTGAAAATTATGCTATTGAGTAAGAGCAAGCTATTACCCAGTTTTTGCTGGGTTATTAATCTTAAGTCCTTTCGTCAATTAAACTCTGCAAGTATTTGGCGTTATAAGAAGAAGAAGGCATGTCGTCCATTAATTCAAATTAAATATAAAACCCAGAGTTCCATATAAATTTAAAAGTTTTTATAATATATTTCATTGAAACCATCTCAATTCAACTAAAAATACTGCTGTTTTAAATTTGCTGATAAAGTTTATCTAAGACAAACTAAGATAAATACAAAACTTGAGTGCATCTAGACCCAGAAATATGGGGTTTCAATAATCGGCGAAAACTCTAAAAAAAATACAAACTTAACTGTCATTTTCTTAGAAACAATCAAATGGTTGCATTTGAAAGGTTATTAACTCACCTTTTATTTGATATACAATATGAATATGAATTTCTTGGAAGGGTCAAAGGTTACTTTTTTGACCTATAAATCATACTGTAAAGTTAAATATGTATTTTACAAGGAAATTATAATATGTTACCTTAATTAGGATAAACTAAATATGTAGATTAAAACAAGTTTATAACAGAGAGGCTTTTAAACGGCCAATAACATATGATGGTATACAATTCTGCTTCGTACTTTTAAAAGCAATTCTGACAGAAAGATCCGTAAAGTTCAGGCAAAATCTAAAACGATTTAGACTAGAGATAGAAAATGTGTCTGTTTCATCTAATTCTGAGATATTTTCTAGTCTACTTCGCTTATGCGAAAAAAAAACTGTTTGCCTATTAATATAATTATTGATTTTTAAAATCGAAAGTCACCTTCTTAAAATTATTTGCGTTAGAAATATAACAGCCCAACAATTTAATTTAAATTATTTTGTCCACTGTTCCGTTATTTTTTAAAGTATTTGAACTTAAGCTCATCAGCCAACAAAGTTATAAAGGTTTTGCATACAACAAAAATAAAGAAAGTTAAGAAAAACATAATTATTTTTCTTTCTTGTTTAATTCATTCATAGACACGCTTCGTTTTTCACAGTGGCAGTAGTGTGCTTCGTCATAAAGGATAATGGTTTGTGTAAAAAATGTTTGCCCCATTTTACCATTAGCATATCGCGTTGTAATGCTTCCTATTGGTAAAGTGTATTATGTATGTATATTTTAAAATTTGAAAGGCAAAGAGAAAATATTTATTTAAGCCATTATTATTTTTAGAACAAACAATTGATATTTTAATTAGAATTTTTATGAGCACAAGTTTGGTGAAAGAAGTACGAAAAGTATTATATGAAAAATAAACTTCAAAGTACATAATGAAAAATTGGGTAATTTAAAATTTAAAAAAAAAAACAGTTTTCATTATTGAAACAAGGATATTGATTAAAAACGATATTTTTTCTCCTACAATTACTTGCAAACAATAGTAATTTTAAATCGTTATTAAGTTTCTATGACACTGTTTCTACTTTTGTTTTAACTCTCTGCATGATGTAACTAATGCAATGGATGTTTGCTGTTTGTTTGGCATGCAGTGTTGCCAAAAGTTTTTTTAAAAATGTATCAGGTTAACAATAAAAAAATTTCCAATAAATTTAATAAGAAAAAAAAACAATTTGTAAACATTTTGCTTATAAAAATAATAATAGAATAATTTATAATAAAAGTTCTACATTGATGAAAAGTAAAACAATAAAACTGTGAGTTAAACAGATGATATTTACATCCAACACTAAAATACCAATCAAAGAGTGCTGATGAAACCGTAGTTGATTTGAGAAATGCATTCGGCTAGTGTCGGGTAACATATTTTTTTTTTTAGGATATTCTTTCAATTTTCACAAACAATAAAATAATTTCTTCATAATGAAGTGATAAGTGATTAATAACACAGGTCAATAGCAAAAAAAAAAAGGCTTGAATAACCACTATATAGATTTGATGTATCATGGCTACATAAGTACAAAAATGGTTAAATTTTACAATTCTATGGTGAAGTTTTTTTTTT
>NDXZ01035340.1:3150-16254 GCA_003055125.1 Paykullia maculata
CGGACTAAAATTTATGTTCTCAAAATAAAATTATTCAATTCCAATGGTTCCATCTAAGGGCAACAGTGTCCTTCAACTTAATTCAAATTTCTTTTTACTTTTTAACAAGAACCCATTCAAAGGTTAAACTTGTTTGTGCTGATTTTAATAACTCCATAAAAGTGATGGAAATGCAAAAAGTTGAACTAAAACCCATCAATGGAAAGCTGGTGAGGCTATTAGGGATATTTTTTTAACAATAATATTTTGTATAAGGATACAACTTTGCATTATAATGTTTCAATAATTTTAATGCAATAAAAAATGCTTAATGAAATATTAAAAATATGAAACGAAAAAAAAAATCAAAAATACATTTAATAAAACTTCAATCTTTATCATTGACTCTGATGCACTATAATGAAAACAACAAGGATACAATGTCGAAATGTATTGTCGTTGTAGTAGTAGTAGTAGTGTAATTGGAGTAGCCAGCAAACGTTCAACGGATTTCAGTGATGTTTTGTATGTATGCGTATCTATAATGTCTTACAAACAGAAACAATAAAAAAATGCTTTTTATAAAAATTCACGATTTGTTAAAAATGCATAAAATAAAAGTAGAAAAAGAAAGTAGAAAGTAGAAAGCAAATCAGCAGCAGAAAATAGAAAAAAAAAACTGAAATGGCTTTTTAAAAAATTATAATGGCAGCTAGTAACCAGAATTGTAGATACAACTAGCAATGAAACAAAAAACCAACCACCTCTACGTCTACTTACAAACCCCCACCCCACCCCCTTCCATTACAACCTGCAGTCAGCACCATTTCCTTACTTACTTACAGTCACTGGATTTGCGTGTATAGCAGCACTACGTTTGCAGCACCGCAGTGTCCCATTAGTAGTCATCAAGTTCATCGTTGGTATGATGACTCTCATGACGATGTTGATTTTAATTATGATGCCATACAAAATCACCAATCCACCCACCCATCTACTAACTCATTCCTTTGCGTTACTAAATATCAAATGAAAGACCACTTAAATACAAAAAAAAAGAA
The DNA here is from genome assembly GCA_003055125.1 of Paykullia maculata. NCBI lineage: Eukaryota > Metazoa > Arthropoda > Insecta > Diptera > Rhinophoridae > Paykullia > Paykullia maculata. The sequence continues at coordinate 4,191 of NDXZ01035340.1, forward strand.
CAAAAATCTATATAAAAAATGCAAAATAAAGAAACAACGAGAAAAGTATTTCGCATTTCAAACTGCAACCCACAAAACATGAGTGTATATGATATTTTTTTTTCTTTCATATTTTTTTTTTATACTTAATTTTACAATCAACCACCACAGCCACCCCATATTAGTTTGGTCCATTGACGCTAAGGGCTTCTAGCGAACAATAATAGCAGGAGCAAAATAAAATTTTTAAAAATACAAAAACAGGCAGGCATACCTCCTGCATATGAAAGCTTTGTGGAAGAAATATCAGCTCTGGCTTAACATTTATGCTTATTCAGCATATTCCCACTTTGCATTTACGATTTTTTCCCATTTTTTATATGTATGTATCTAGATTTTTTATTTTTTTGCCATTATTCTTATGACTCTTATTTGAAAATATACAAATGTATGTTTATATAATGTACACAAACACACACATAAATGTTATGCAAAATGTAAACACCCTCATACCACTACGGTTATGTCGTTTATTAACAGGGTGTCCCAAACAATATTTTATCGTTTTATCTACTTATTTACTTACACCTTTAATAGAAATGGAATATAAAAATTTAATATAAGAATTTTAAGCATATTTTCATTATTCCATATTGTGTGTGTCAGAATGAATTATATATACCACCCAGCAAAAACTGGGTAATGAATTTCTCTTACTCAATAGCATATCTTTCAATGAGTATAACATACTATCTGCATTATTTAGATACTTGAAGTAGTTTTCTAATAACAATTATATTGTAAAACGTAATAATTTATTCATGAGACATCTAAAAAAAAATAAAAGCTTCATACACTTTGGCTGAAATATATGTTAGGAGCCACTTAAATTAGTTATTATGATTCTCATTTGGGTTAACATAGTAAAAGTATAAGTAATTATATTTTTGACGGATGTTTATGAATTTCATGACGGTTTTTAAACCGACTCTAAAGGTTTTTTTCAAGTGTTTCTGTAAAACGTGCAGAAGTAACAAACCTCAGTTTCGTTCTTAGGAAGAAAAATATAATACATTATTGATAATGAGTTATGTAGGCCCATACAATGAATTGGATATTTTACTTATTAAAATAAAGTATAATTCATAACACATAGTTCCTGATTTATCTTCTAAAGGACTGCTTTATTTGTTGATAGTAAGTAGTTACTTAATAACATTAAAGTAATGACTTCACAAAATCCCTATTTGTAAGCGAGTGTGGTAATGACTTATTTAAGTATCTATTTGTAAGCGGGCGGGGTAAGTACTTGTCTTCAATGGTATCGCCGTGTTATGGGTAAGTAGTGCAACTACTGTATTTATATCATTTTAACTCATTACAAAGCAATGCAAGTTTTTGCTGTACATGGTGTAATTGTTTTATAAGGTGATTGAGAGGATTTTTTTTGTTTAAATTTTTAATATGTATATGTCATTCTGGCTCAAGCTCAATTTTTATTTCTAGCTTTTTGATGGTATTTCTTGTTTTTAGTTTTTCTCATATGTAAGACAAAAGAAATTCAAATGAGCCAAAATAAAATAATTTAAAAATAATATTAGATCAAACTATTTTTAAGAAATAATATTTAAATCAAATCACGTTTTTGCATATAAGGATGAATCCACTAAATTTAAGCAATCGATGACATTTCCTATTAATTACTATTTTTTTTTTTAATTTTGAATTGCATTTCCCTCTTAACAAATGTACATATCGCTCATTTGCTGCAACAACAGCATAATTCAAAAAACCTATATTTCGAGTTAATAGCCTCAGTACATAATTAATAAGGTGTCTTAATAACTGACAAAGTCTTGTAAATCAGCAGTATCGCCATAGAAGCATTTTGTCCTAATAACATAACTTATTGTCTATTACTTGTAATAACTTATTATTTTAGTTGTGCTTTGCCGTTTGTACGGTCAGGTCAGCATTGATACTTATCCAGAAAAGTGACAACTAAGGCCATAATCTTATTTGCATTCAAAAATTTAAAAAAAAAATACATCGGTTTGAAAACTAAAAATGCGTCTCCTGAAAAATTAATATTTTGACTTATGACGTTGTTGCAGCAAATGAGCGATTAGTTTCTTGAATCAAACAGATATAAATATCTGTAAATTTTTTTAAACAAATTTATTACAAATTTACTATAAATATAAAATCTATTAAAAACTTATTCTAATTAAGAATTCCTTTCTCCTCTATTTGAGAATCCCTGCTTTCGTCTACCAGTGTATGTGCATGTTCTATTGCGTGTGTATGGAAGTTGTTGTTATTATTTTGTATATCCCGTATCGGAATACGTATATAAATATATAAGTATTTATGTATGTATATGCATACAAGCTTTTTTTATTTGTACGTACGCATATATGTATGTATATGTATGTATGTAGGTTTATTGTGTTGGTATTGTACTTATGTATTTGTATGGCCAAAAAAAAAACATTATATTTATGCTTCGGTCTTTTTTACTCAACTTATTTTGCTTTTATTGCCTTCATTTCACGTTGTTAGCAACCATGTTGGTCTTGTTATACGTTTGATATAAGAATACTTTTTTCAATCGTTATTATTTTTTTTCCTTTTTTTTTTGCTTGTTTAAACCAGATTTAAGGTCCTGTTTGTATATAATTTTTTTCAATTTCCAACGTAGGGAAAAAAATTCTATTACTTTGACTTGTGTCAGTGTATTTACATGTATTTATTTATGGTTTTGTATTGGTTATTCTTCTTTCTCTTTTAAATACACTGTAAGTAATTTTTAAATAAATAAACAATTCAAGCAAAAATTATGTTACAAGTTGTTTAATTATAAATAGTTTAGGACAAAAAATTATGGATTAGCATGAACTTACATATCGCTCATTTACTAAAAGAACGTCATAACTCAAAAAATGAAATTTTGGAGTTAATGTTCAGCAGATGTGTTTACTATATCATGTTTTATATTGTGTAAAAAATTCATGCAAATGGCGTGTAAACCCACCTCTTAATAGAAGAAAACTTTTTAATATTTCTATTGAGTTGTATGTAAATTGAAAACTTTAAACTCATTTTTTGCAAAACTAGTTTTTTTGAGTTATGACGTTCTTTTAGTAAATGAGGGATATAATCATTTATGTTGGTTCGTCCGTAAGTCTGTAATCAGAATTTCTTATGAATTATTCCCTTATTTATAATCAATTTTCTTACTCTCCACAACCACCAATGGTGGTCCATAGTATACATATGTACATATTTGTATCTGTACATGTTAATATAAACATTTTGTGTGTAACACTCAGAAGTATTGGTCAAGTAAAAAAAAGTTCTAATACAAAGTGTAAAAAAGCCTATAAGAAATATAGTTTTACATACGATTTAGAACACTTAGCTATTGATGAATAAAAAATTAAATAATAATCACCCACCGTATGTATGTACTTATATACGAGTAGAAAAGTTTTTTGTAACTTAGTCCCAAAAAAATAGCCAAATCGGTTTAATTCAGACAACGTCATTTGCAAAATTATCAGCCAACGACCATTTAAAAAAAATTTACGACAATAATCTTTTACCTTAAAATTAGAATATTTCCAGGCACTTTGCACTGACATAACCCAATTTATATTTAAATTTAACAGAGATTTTATAAACTTAAAACTTCGTTTAAATAGAAAAGCATAAGTCGCATAAGTCAAATATTTGCCCAAAAAAGGAGCAACCATGACCACAAAAATTATATGAGTTTTCAAAATGTCAAAAATACATACATATAACAAGTAAGAGAGCTATATTTGGCTGTGCCAAATCTTATATACCCTTCACTACGTGTATTTATGTAAAAAAAAAAATTTTTTGCCGATATCTCGGAAACAAAATTTTCTTTTTATATCTCGAAAAAATTTTTTGTTTATTTCTCAAAAGGCATGTCTAATTTCTGATCTTTTGATACCAATAACGCGTCCGTACAACATTGGGGGGCTGAGAAAACTTGATTTCAATAGACGGTAGTCGTCTTTTTTGGCTTATATCTCGGTTAGTTATTAAGCCATTTTACTGGTTTTCAATAGCAAACATTTCAGGAGAATTTCTGATTGTTTGATACTACTAACACGTCCGTACGACATCGGAGTGCTGAGAAAACTTGATTTCAACAGACGGACAGACAGACAAACAGACAGACGGACATGGCTCAATCGACTTCCCTATCTATAAGGATTCAGAATATATATACTTTATGGAGTCGCAAATGAATATTGTAGAAATTACAAACGGAATGACAAACTTATATATACCCTTATCACCTCTGGTGAAGGGTATAAAAATAAATAAATAGAGGAATTAAAAAATGTTTGACTAATGTGACCATAGCTGACTTTCTCTACAGTTTTTGTTACATCTAATACAATATTTATATAAGTTTTACTAATAGTTTTCCATTCTACCCAACACTTCTAGTTGTTGCGTATATTTTTTAAACTACAATCTTTAATTTCTTCAAGTGCATATTGTTAATATATATTCCATTACCATTTTTTAATACAATTCATAAGCATGAATTTTCTCAATTTGTATTAAATTTCTTTAAGCATTTTTTGTCATTTTTTCTTGTTTCCTATTGCTAGAAACAATATCTTTTTCTCCATTTGGCTTTTAAATTTATTCTATACATTTTTATTTTTCATTTAATTTTATTCTCTCAAATTTTTTTTGCGCATTTTCGTGACTTTCGTGCATTATTCCTTTTGCCAAAGGACAAGAAATAAAACAAACAAAAAATAACTTTTATTAAAACAAAAAAAATAAATAAAATGTATCCCTGCCTTCTACGAATTGCTAATGAGATCTACTCAAACTAAACAAGCCATGGCTAAAGAAGCTTTTTTTGTAGATTTTTTTTTATTATTGTTATAGTTGTCATTTCGTTTAGCTTTCTTTTTAATTTCTATTTATTTTCCAATTCGACATTAAAATTATGTCCTTTTAGAGCTGAAACGAGCAGCAGCAACATTAAGTGAACTTTCTTCAACGCCGCATACCCCTTCCCAATCCTATTTCTTAATGTGGCGTTAAACTCCAAGTGGCTGACATGTCCTGCTTTGCTGAAGCGCAACTAATGCCTGACAACTACAACAAACCAGCAGCCAACACACACACACACAAACATCAAAATAAAAATAAATTTACGAAAGCAAAGAAGTTAAGAAAGTGAGCGAACCAAGTGTCCTTATGGTTTTATGTTTATATCTATGTATGTATATGTGTGCGTGTGTATATGTGTGTTTTTGATGTTTTGCGTTTGTATTAAATTAGAAAAATGTAAATTTATTTTAATTAAGATAAATAAGTAACAAAATGTTTTTTATGAAAATTACATTAACGAACGATGATGGCGACGAGAATGTTGATGTTACTTCTTTAAGTCCTGTACGTGTTTGTACGTTCGCTTTAAACAAATTTCAATACAATTACAATTTTTACCAGAGGACACTACACTGACGTTTGGATGATTTTCTAACAAGTTTTTCTTTATTTTCCCTTTATCTTTTGACTCTGCTTGTAATTTTTTTTTTTTAATTAAGAATGAATTTTAAATAGGAAAATACGCGTTACAGTGATGGCGTCAAACTTTTAAATTAGGAAAAAGATGCCAATGCAGAAATTGCCTAAGAAATTACCTTAAGCACACTTTTTTTAAACCTTTAAATTTTAATAGCCAAAGTATTAGCAGTTTGCCTTCTGTTGTGACGATATAACAAATTGCCACGATAGCACACATTTTTCAACTCCACTTTGAAAGTTGCTAGCTGCCAATATTACCGCTAACTACAACATTGCTGTCAATTGCAGACAATGCTTTTTAATGTGAAAGACTCTGTACCAATAGGTTCTGGCACATATCAAGCAAATCTTATGTGTCTTTACTGCATAGGCTTTTAAAAGCAGATTCTTAGGACAGAAAACCTTGCGTTTGTGTCCTTAGCCCATAAAATAGTCTTACAACCACTTTCTACCGATCACCCTTTAAACACTTTCTTTATAGAATAAGCGATGTCCTTCTATCTATCTGCCCATGTAAGAGTAATACCTTTTACTACTTTCTTTTAAAAAGTAAAGTTCAAAAGAAAAAACAAACTAAACAATTTATTTAAAATAATTAATTATGTGGAGGGATTTTAGTTGAATATCTCCTTTATTATTAATAACATCTAATTAGCCCACTGTACCTTATCAATCGAACCGACAAAAAATTTAACGACGACTACAAATACAACATGCAAATTATAAGTAAAACTTTTTGTATTAGAATGAGAATTTAAAAAAAAGTTCAGTTATTGTACTGATACACATACATACACACCTACTATACATACAATACAAAATTATTTGTTTGTATCAGTGTGTATTTGTTTGAACACAGAAAACTTTTCCATTGAATTTCATCGATTATTTTAACATTTTCCTTTTTTCCATTTAATTTAAAAACTTTTAATTAACAACCTTCATTTTGAAATTTTATTGTTGATTTAAGCAGACTTTTTTTTAATAATTTGTCTTTTATATACATAAATTTGCATCATACTGGCCCAGAGCAGTGAAGGCGAGCGGAAAAAGTAAACAAGTTATGTTGGTTTGCGAGTTTATGCTTGGTTAATCCATCAAAAAAAAATTTTTTTTACATATTTTCGATAAAATATTTCTTTTTATAGAATATTCTTATATACCCTTTATACCTATACTTTTTAAAAATTTTTGCTTTGGATAAAATCTTGTGGCTTTGTTGAAATTTTTTTTGGCAATTTAATTTTTTTATTTTTAAGACAAACGATTTATAATTTATTTTCTGTAAATTTTTAATTCATTTACTTTCTTTTTTTACATATGGGCAAATCCTGCGTGACGCACGCTACATTCGTACGCGTTTTTAGATTCAAATATAAAATTTTTTCGATCTTTCAAAAGATATACCTTTAACTTTTACGTAGTGTTTAGAAGTATTTTATTTGTACTTTCGAATGGCATAAAACATAATTTTGTAGCAGGTATTTGTTGTGAAATAATTGATTACAAAGTTTCGTAAAGTGGAAGTAACTTTTAAGTTGGAGTGTGTTTTCATAATTGTTAGCGAATTTTGCATAATAAAGCACAAAAAACCTAAATCCTTTAAGAAAGATAAATATAAGAGAAATCTAAAATAACTTAATTGGAGGCAAAACAATTTGAAGTTTTTTATTAACAGCCGTGAACCCATTGTGACGCACGTCACATTTTTTCCACTAGAGTAATTTTATGTTATTTTTACTAGATGGTTTCCGATTTTGATAAATTTTGTGAATGTATGTAGTAACTAATGCACGAATAAATTGATAACGGTTTTATTTTATTTTTTTTAATTTTGATAAACAGTGGCAACCCTGTAGAGTTGAATTATTGAAAATATTGCGGTAGAGCCTTCATTTAAAAGGTCATAATTTTTGTTGTGTTTAAGATTTAAAAAAAATTCTTTTTGATTACAGTTGGCAAGATGTCAAGGCTGTAGAAATTTAATTTAAAAAAATTTTTTGTATATAATAAATAATTTAAAAAAATATATATTTCCAAATTTTTTAATAACTTTTATACAAAAAGCAAATGGTCTAAGTACCCTGATATTTTCAGAATGGTGTCTCTACTAGTTTTCAAGATATTAAAAAATATGAAGATGAATGTTTTTATTACTTCGTCATACAAACTTCATTGGCTTCGTCACAACACACTTTTTTTTTAAAAAGTTGCCAAAGTTAGATGGAAACATAGAAAAAATGCAAAACAGAGCTTCCAGTAGAAATGAATGAATGTATTTTTGTATACCTTAGTGTTTTTTTAACTCTCTCCAATAACAATTGCAAAGGTTTTTAATGCAATTTTTGGAAGAACTCAAATTGTGACGCACGCTACATAACTTACTTTGCTAATATATTTTTTTTTATTGTGAAAAGTTTAAATTTTTTATTTGCTTAAAAGCAGAATATGAACTTTATTTAAAAATATAGAGAACTTAAAAAAAAATGTTTATGTTACTCACAATATAAAAAAACCCTTATTTTCCGTGACGCACGCTACAACGTATGGACCTGATATTTCATACCTAATTTTAATCTTTCCAAAACAGTACACAAAAAAATTATTTACTGAAATTAAAGAGAATTAAATGAATGAAAACATGACCTTTGATCGGACCATCTATATTAACCCGAAAGTAATGATTTGATCACCAAAAAAAATGTTAATTTCTTGTATAATCTTAAAAGACCTAAGGTAAGGTAGTATTTGGTAATAATATTTGTATTAATGATTATTGAAATCATTTTTTATTTTTTATTTATAAAATTTAACATCTAGTTTAATATTTAATTGAAAAAAAAATTGAGTTAGATTAATTTGAAAAATGTTTGCTCGGTAGACTGTTTCTGGGATTTGCTCATATGTATCTACATATGTATATTGATAAGGTATTTTTATATTAAATTTTTAATAACATATTGTTTATAGAAATTGTTCAATAAAAAATTTTTATCGCTAAATATTTGTCAAACTTTTTTTCATAAAAAGTTTTTGGTAAAATTTTTGGCAACATTATTTCATAGAAAATTTTCGTACAATTTTTTTTTTTTATTAAAACTTTCGGAATTATTATTTTTTTTTTTTGGGGACAATAGTTTTCTATCGAAAACACATTAATATTATGTAGATAATTATCGATATTTTTTCACAATTTTAATAAATTTTTAAATTATTCAGATACATTTATGGTTTTCAAAAAATTTTGCATAAAAAAAAATTCATTTGTTAAAGGCTGTTTGTAAATTTTTTAAATAAATAGTTACATAAATTTGCAAATTTCCGAAAGTTTTCCAACAAAAATTTTATTAAAAATAATTAATATAGAAAATATTTGCTACAAATTTATTATTTAAAAGAAAATTTTCGATAGATTGCATATTTGAAAAAAATTCATTAAATTTTACTCTATTAATATCGCTCCCTATACGGACTTTGACAGAAGAGTCAAGGTCTTAATTCCCTCTAGAAGGGAATGAAATGGGGGCAACCTGGAGATTAGGATTTACACGGACGGCTCCAGGCTGGGCTGTGGCATTGGGTCCGGTGTCTACTCTGGGGAACTTGATATGAGTGTGTCATACCGTCTGCCGAACGAATGCAGTGTATTTCAGGCTGAGGTATTTGCGGTTCGGAAGGCCTGTAGGCTGATACGGGACAGGAATGTTCAGGGGAATATCGGTATCTTTGTCGACAGTCAGGCCGCACTTCTTTCACTCAGGTCGTACACTACAACATCCCTATTAGTTAAGCAATGCAACAATGCCTGACATTACCCTAGTCTGGGTCCCTGAGCATAAGTGCCACCACGGCAATGAAAGGGCAGATGAACTAGCAAGGGAAGGATCTGCTTTGAAAGTCTCCAGTGCGTATTAAGTCGCAACTCCGCTAGGAACCATTTAAAGCAGTATCTTCAGTTTCTTTCTTGGCAAAGATGGGAACAGGTGGGGAAGTATCGAAACATGCAGGTTTGCTAGGATTATGTGGCTCTGCTTTGATATCAGACGGACAATGCAACTTATGAATCGTAGTCGGAGAGACGTGTCAAGGTTGCTGGCTGTATTAACGGGCCATTGGACGCTGGGGAAACATGCACAACGGCTCGGACTCCCGCAGCTGTAGGGAGAGCGGTACAGAGGAAACAGTGTTCCATCTTTCATCTGAGGCATGGACTCCTCGGCAACCATATACTAGAGGACCTCCGTGACGTATTTGGGACCGGATTGAACGACCTACTGAGATACCTAACTGTGACCGGGTGGATCTAGTACTCCTATCTCCCCATGGGCTTACTCCTGGGGCGCGGCACTTCTGACGAGTGTGTAGTCCTGTCAAAACGGGGTCATTAGACTTCACTTGACAGTTTGCGCGTAGTATTAAAGTTTCTAACAATTTCATTTTTAAAAATAAGTTTCCGATATTTAAAAATTTATAAAAAAAATCTAAAAATTGTAGCACTTAAAGCCAAATCAACCAATTACTATCGGCTGCATTCAGTCATCTATCTCACACTATTAAGGGTGTTCCGAAACTTTAGCAAAATTTTAGATAAACAAAAATTTATAAGTTGGTTTTTTTTATTAAATAATAAAGCGCAAAGTTTATAATATAATTTGGCTCTAGCAGCCAAACTTGCATTATCATTGATATATTGTTTAACCATGGAATTATTTTATTTAACCATGGAACTATTTATTTTTTTCGTTAGTTGTTTTCTTTTTATAGCTTGAGTTACTTTAAGGCATTCAAAAATGTTTATACATGTATGTTTTATGTATGGGATACCCTATATTTCGCTAAAGCATCTGTGCAGTTCGTTATATTTAATTGTTGTTTTAAACTTTTGCAAAAATGCCTTTTAGTTTGCAAAAGAGCAAAAAAGTTTAGTTCATACTATTATTTTGTATGCAATTTGTGGCATGCAATGCATCTATAAATATTTATTTGAAGAGTGTAAAAGTATTTTCGTGGCATTGTGATTTGCATATGATTTACTTAAAACTCATCCATCCATCCGATTCATTTACTCAGTCATCAATTCTTCTTCTTCTTTTTTTAACATTTACGTAATGTTGTAATGTACATATGTATGTATTTTCATAAAATGTACGCAAGTTTATGCATTTTCTATACAAAAGTGAACATTTACTATGCGAAGAATAATAAAACATCTTTTCTAATGTGTTTGTTAGTGTGTCTGCCTGTTAGAATGTATGTATAGGATTGTGCATATATAATGTGCACTTAAAGAATGCATATAACGTGTGTATGTATGTATGTATGTATATGTATTTAAAAAGCCTATGCTATATGTGTTTGTGTCTTCTATTTAAGTATGTACTTAGAAAACGTAATTGCATTTTTAATGCATTCTCATATTGCAACATTTATTGCTAAAGTCAATGATTCCTTCTCTTTGTTGCCATTCGCATTTTATCAAGAGTTGTGGAGAGTTTTTTTTGTTAGATTTACATACATAAGTGTGCAAACCAAATTAGACACTGACTCATCAATCTATGTATATTTTATTATCTCATTCGATTTAAAACCATGATAAAGAGTCATTTTTTTAACAAATTGCAACAAAATAAAATTGAGATAAATGCATATGCACCTTTAAAAAGGACGGGTGTTTGTATGAAATCGTAGCTTCAATTAAGAAATCGCTAAACAACCACAAATGCATTATTTTCTTAAGAAGACTATAAAAAAAGTTTAAGATAATTTTAAAAAGTTAAGCCTTAAAATTTATAGTTAATTTTTTTATGGCATAAAATGTCTTTAACAAATTATGGTAATTCAAAATTGTAAAAACTTTAAAATTTTGTTTTATGTTTGTTTTGTGTTTTTAATTAACACAACTGTTTTGGCCAATTGTATTTTTTAATGCTTCTTGTCACTTAAAATGTTATCACGTTTAACCATTGTTTTTAAACTATGTTTCTAAGTTAACTGATACTAAACAAAACAATTATAAAACCCAATATTAAATATCACATTAATACACGTTTTTTAGCAGGTCACAGCCCAGCAAAAAATGATTCTTGCTCGAAAGCAGCTTTGTAAAACAGAGTGCAGTAGTAAGAAGTAATTTTCTAATAAAATTATTATATTGTAAAACGTAATAATTTATTTATTTCTAAAACGAAATAAAAGTTGCATACACTTTCGCTGAAAAAATTATTTGAAGCCACTTAGAGTAGTTATTATGATTCTCATTTGGATTAACATACTATAATTATAAGTAATTATACTTTCGACGGCGGTTCTCAAACCGGTTCTAAAGGTTTTTTCTAAGTGTTTTTAGGTTAAACGAAAAAAATTTTAGGAACCACTTTAATAAGTTATTATAATTCTTGTTTGGGTTAACATACTTAAAGTATAAGTAATTATGTTTTCGACGGCTGTTTATAAATTTAAACGACGGTTTTCAAACCGGCTCTAAAGGTTTTTT
>NDXZ01035348.1:0-24545 GCA_003055125.1 Paykullia maculata
TGAAAAATTTCGAGCGAACAAATATTCACGATAGGGGTGAATAAAAATACTTTTATAAGCTTGATAACGAAAATAGTTAAACAACTATTTTTCAAGATTAGAAAAGTCTTTTTTATTTTTTCTAATTTTATTTGTATAATTTAATTCGTTCCCCAACACACACATCCTGGAAATTATCATGCTAGAAAAAAAGAAAGAATAAGGTTTTTTTCTCTCTTTTAACTGTTTAATAACATTTAATTCGAACTACTTTAGTTACTTTTTATATACAAATCCCCTATTTTTTCCAGTTTAAATGTTTTCAAAAATAAATTTAATTATTTTGGCTGTTATTGAATTAATAACAAACATTTATGGAAATAAATATTTTAGCATGTAAGAAATGTAAAATTTTGGATTTTGTACAAAACATAATAAAAAAAATTAACTGCCAATGCCCAAAATATTTTTTTCGAAATACAAACGTCTCAACGTGAAAAAGTTAACGCTCATATTCATGTTCATTTTTTCACTTCTCAATCAAAAAAACCGTCTTTTGCAAAACTCTGATAAGTTTATGCGACAATTTATTGTGCATCTTATTATTAAGCGGTTTTTGTTATCTTTAGTGTCTACTTAAATTTTGTAATTTTTTGGGTTTGACATTAAAGAAGTTGAAACTATATCCAAAAACTGGCTCCCTGAAAAAAGGCCCCAAAGTCAAAATGAAAAATGGCCCCAATTTTTTACATATAAGATGACAACATGAAAATTTAGGGCCATTTTTTGAGTTTTTTTTTGAGGCATTTTCTATTTTTAAATTAAGAAATTTTTCAAATTTATAAAATTTGAGCATAAAGAATGAGAATAATGTCTTAAAAAAGAACAAGAGCAAATTATGGCATTACTCGAACGTTCGAAGAAAATTGCAATCGATATCGAATGCTGCAATTTGCCCCCAGAATTTAAATAACTCCTAACAGAAAACGTCGAAGTTCCTACAATTTTGTATACATTAATGAGAGTTTACTAAAATACAAAATTCTCAAAAAAATACGTTTTGAGCCTTTGCCTTAAATGTCCTGTGACAGCCGGTCTTTGGCCGGGTGTAGAGAAATTAAACTCGCTATAACCTTCGACAAGGCGCAGGTACTTAGAGTTTCCAAACGCCAGCTTCGCAAAATTAACATAATTCTCCCAGCAAAAAATTATGCTTCGTCAGAAGCAGCTTTGTAAGGCAGCGTGTGTTGTGCAGCGCTTCCAGTTCTAATGAAAGATTACATGATTTTTGTATGAGATTCCTCGCGTAGAGGCTCTGCATTATAGCTTCTTAATGATCTTTTTGAAAAAACTGCTAAATATATTCATTTTCCGCATCACTTTTGTAAGCTAGAAGCAATTGTAAAGCAATAAAAGAAGCAGTTGGGATGCACTAGTCACATTTACTGCTTCCAAATTAAGATTTTTTTTTTTGCTGGGTCTGCCATATGTCCAGTGACATGGCATCAATTAACACAACATAATCTGATGTAGTATCCATAAATACAACTTTACCCTAGCAAAGCTGGCATTTGGAAACTACCCGAATTAAAAGTACCGAAGGTTATAGCGAAGCCGGCGATTCAAATCCACCAGAGTTTAAATTCCCTGTACCCAGCCAAAAGGCCGGCAGTCTACATTACTTTTTAAGCGAAGCTTTAAAACGTTTTTTGGAAAGTTATTTCATCATCTCATTTATGGCTACAAAGTTTTATTATTATTTTAAAAATATTTTTGTCACTATTTTGTTTTATTATCCCTAAATGTTGAAGATTAAAACCATCCCTATTTTAACTTTGGGCAAGAATTATTTGGGGCAATTTTGCATTTCTTAAAATTTCGGTCCTTTTTTATTTACGATTTGGGGCCATTTTTAACTAAAGCATCAACCATTGTATCACACAGCTTATACAGTTTAATTTAATTGTATTATAACTTTTCATTTGTTTGGCTTCACCATAATCTGGGGCCTAATTCTGGCATTCGATAGCGATCGAAACTTAACAATTTAGGTATTAGAATTCCAATTGGATTACTTTATTTAAAAATTATATTAAAATTGCCTCCTATTCACTTCTCCTTTTTCCTATGTAGGTTACTTTGGCTACTAACTATTTTCTTAAAACGTATTTCTAATTTTTTTTCATAAGTTAATAACTTGCGTGCGAAGCCGGGACGCTTTGCTAGTTTGTAATAAACCGTGATTTTAAAATAAAGAAATATTATTAAAAAAAACTGTTATGAAAAGTTACATTTTTATTTTAACGAACTCTTAAAAATATTCTAACATTCAGCAACAGAGTGAATTTGCTATTTTTCTGTTCGCAAAAAAAAATGGAACTTAAAAAAATGATGTTTGGTTTAGACCCCTGAAATTTTCAAAAGTTTACTTTCATAAACTTAAACAAGAAATAAAGTTGCCGAAATCATATAAAAATATAATAAAACAGTGTGATGCTAAAATAATTTAACATAGTGGCGACATTAGCAATGGAATTTCCATAGCGGCGCCAAATAGAAAAAGAAGCTGCTACACAAAACAGAAGCTGAAGAGAAATCAAACAATAAAAATAAATTCCTATACCTAAAGCAAAGAAAACTCGCACGTTCGAGTAAAACTCGATCGCTATCGAATGCCAGAATTGCCCCCTGTATTAAATTAACAACATTGCGTATGAGGAATATTTGTTGTATGTTGAATTTAATATTGATCATACGTCAGTAGATCTTTTAGGTAAATTTAAATATCAAAAACTGTATACACATACACAGTGTTCTATTCCCATATATTTAGCAAACAAATGGATCTTGTACAAATGTGGGACGAATCCCGATTTTTTTAATGAATTTTCCACGTAACAGAATATTGTATTTTATAGCCTTGGATAAGTTAAGTCAATAAGCCAGTCACAGGTGTTAAACAATATATATATATTCCACGATATCTTAATTTTTTTGTAAATTTAGAAATTCTAAAACGAATCAATATATATAAAAATGAAATGGTCCATGTATGTAACCGCATCACTTGAAAACGGCTGTCTGCAATTTTTGTTTGTCTGGGAGTCGAACGATCTTTCCATACATAGCGGCGCCAAATAGAAAAAGAAGCTGCTACATAAAACAGAAGCTGACGAGAAATCAAACAATAAGCTTAAAATAGACCAAGATGAGAGAAATGTGTAATGGCCCTATGATTCTATTAGGATTAACTGGAAATATTATTATCACACAAAATAACTTAAAATAAACTAAAGCAATCAAAACTTTGCTAAATAGGCTAAAATATTATTGGAAAATTTTAATTACACATACATATACACATGTATGCTTGAACGCCTCTGTTTATATTTATATATTTATATTCCATTAATGGCGACAATTTAAATTCTTAGTCTTATCAACAGTTTTAAACTCACACACATACACACATATAATTTTAAATTCAACTCTTTTCATCAATATTTATTTCTATTTAAGCACATGTAAGATTCTTTTTTTTGATCTTTTTTTATATCATTTTCTTTTGCTTATATTTCCACTTTAATTTCCATTTATTTTTTATTTATTTAAGCTTAAACATCCGTTCAATTTATAGTTTTCCGTTACAAATGTTTTTCTAGTACGTTTAACCATTAAAACTGTATTATTATTTTGCATTTGATAAAAGGACCCTTTTTTATGTGCATTTAACCGTCAAGGCATCCTTTTGTCGACACGTTTCGTTTACAACTGATTATTCGATGGTTTTGTTTATTTAAAATATGTAAGAAAACAATCGCACACAACTTGTTACACACACACACATACACACATAAAATAATAGCAAACTTAATATTAACAGACATTTAACATTAGTGATGATGATACCAATTCGCAGCACAGCATCCATAAGAAAATAAAAAACAATAAACAAACAAAACAAAAAACAACAACTACAATTACAACTACTACTATTTGTCGCTTGTAAAATTTTACACGAAGAAATTCTTTGGCTCGTAAAATCATGCATTGTTGAGAAGTAATTTATTGAACACACACGCTCGTACACATGTATTTACTCGCATACACTTCTCAGCTCTCTTTTTTACACAGTTAAACATACTGATTGTTTTTATTTTGTAAATGATCATTTTAATGATGGTTTCTTATTAAAGACAGTGTTGTCCATGCTTTTTTACAACAAATTTACATATTTTATATATTTTAAAACTAACTTAATTCTTATTTTAATGTTATTTTTAATTATGAATTTTAGAATAACGAAACGATAACGAAAAACACTGGTTAACAAAACAAACATTTTTTGTATGTAACATGAAAACTTTTGACTAATTATTTTTTAGAACATGAAAAAAGATAATAGAAATGAAATTTTAGTGTAACAACTACGAACAATTTTTTTGTAATTTAATTATATTTTTAAAATTTTAAGCTTATATCAACAAAATGAATATATTTCGTTATATTTTAATATTAATATCAGGTTCAACAGTAACTTGACAGCATACATGGACTCCACCACTTGCCCTGATATCGTTTTTCTATTCTACAAATGTCTTTGTAAAAAACTTTTATCGTTTTTATGGCTGACGTTGCCCACATTTTTAGGGAAAAATTTTAAATTTAAAATATTTTTTACGACATTTTACAGTTCAATACCTTTTAAGTAGATAACAACTCTTTGACAATACTGTTTTAGTCACTCGATCGGTGATATCCGAAAAAGTAGACAAACTTTCATAAAAGCTGAAGTTTTTAAATTATAAATTTTTGTTTGTTTAAATATTCTATCTCTCATTAACTTCCTGATTTAAGAGCCAACAAATATGTCCTCTTTAGTTTTTGCGCCACTTTAGGGCACTTTAGGAAAATGTTTCTTTTAAATATAAAAAGTCATTACAACTCCTATCCATAGCCTTCACGAAGTTTTTATTAAGCACAAGTTGTAAATGATTAATTTTTGAATTGATTTTTTTTTTCAAAAACTGTATTGGTAAATATTTCTTGCTTAAAGCATTAACATTTCTTTTTTTTCATTTAATTTTTTTTTGTGGAGCAAATTTTGAAAAAATTAAAACTTACAAAAAAACTCTTTAAAAACTTATTGTCACTAAGATTTTTTAACTTTTTAAAAGGTTGAATAACCTTTTGTTTTATTAAGACAAATAAAATTAAAAAAAGATGGTTTATTGTTGCCTTCTTGTGTTAACATTTATTTATGCAATTCTCTTTACATAAAATAAATTTTTTTTAGTTCTAGTTTTAGTTGTGTTAACTCATCAAAAATTTTATATATTTTATTTTTTAATAATTGGGAGTTTTGTAAAAGTTTTTTAACATCGACTTTGTTAAATTAAGTTGTGATTCCGGCAACACTGAAATATATTAGTTTTGTTTTTTCGGTGCAATAACATTCGCACATGGCGTATGAGCAATATTTAATTCGCGCCAACGTTGTTAACATTATTCTTATATGTAATGAAAATTATTTTTTTTATGTTTATAACATTTAAAATACAATAAAATGCTAGTTATTGCAATCTGTAACAATATGTTTTATATACACCATGTAACAAATGTCTACATACGTTATTAATTATGGACACCATACTAAAAATAAAATAAAAATATATTTTATATGTTGGAATGCTACTGCATAACATAAGTCTAGAACTTTTTAAACTGTTACACTTAAAAATGCAAAAAACTGCAAATCAAAGTATTTAAATATGAAAGTTTTTTTTGCGTATATGTACACTTTCGTTACATGGTGTAGGTATTTGGGAAATAGTTTTGAATATATAAAAATAAGGGGTTAATGCGTTTTGCGAAAATTGCAAAATTGAAATGGTAAAGTTATACCCACCTTTAAGTACATATATTTTTTATTTACCATCTTAAAACTACTGCCGTTAAGCCTTACAAACTGTTCGAATCTGAGCATATTTCCACTGACGCATTTGAATTGTCAACACATTGTATGAACATTATTTTGTACAAACCTCATAATTTTGCACGACAATTAAGTCCCCCAAGATTAAAATGTTTGTTTTCGCATTAAATTTTATGTGACTATATTTGCATGT
Organism: Paykullia maculata; assembly: GCA_003055125.1. Classification (NCBI taxonomy): domain Eukaryota; kingdom Metazoa; phylum Arthropoda; class Insecta; order Diptera; family Rhinophoridae; genus Paykullia; species Paykullia maculata. The sequence continues at coordinate 6,108 of NDXZ01035348.1, forward strand.
CATATTTCCTTAAACAACGTTAGACATTTAATTTTTCACTTTATTTAGGCACTTTTAGAATAGAATTTTAATAATTAATTCAAATAAAAATTGAAAATGTTTAAATTGCAAACAAATTTAAAAGGACTTTTATGAAACATGGTGCATTAACTTGCCCATTATTCTGTTCAACCATTTTAATGCTACAACGATGAAGCAAAAGGGAGGTTATAATTTTGACCGGTCTGTATGCATGTTTATCTGTTTCGTTGTAACTTCTAAACTTCTTATCATATTGAAGAATTGTTGAAAGCTTCTTAATCGTCCGATGGTTTCAGGTTATACATTATGACGTTGCATTTAATTGAATATAGCGCCCTTACGAGGACATAAAGTTATAAACTAAAAAGGACATTTTTACGATGTCGTGTTGTGTATAAAATGAGAGTCTTAATAAGTAAATTTCAAAAACATAAATACATATACATGCATACACACTTGTATATTATTAGCTGTTGCTCTTGGCTTTTCTTGTAAGCATCCGATAATTGAGAATCAGCCCAACTCTAAACAAAAATTGCTTATGAAATTTCTCGCTTTTTCCCTAAAAAAAATTTCTCTTGCAAAAAAAATGTAAAAATTTTTTTATAAACTTTAATAAATAAAAAATATTTTTTTTGTTCTTTTGGGCCTAAGACCACAAATAAAGCCCAAATACTGCATTTTGTTTTTTTTTTCGTTTAAATTATTGAATGTTTTTCGGTTTGCGCACAAAAAAAAAGGCTGGCTTTGAAATACGATGATCCCATTGATTTTTTGTTCTCGCGGATTTTGTAATTTGAGAAATTTTATTGCGAGAAAGTTGGGCTGAATAATATTCTATTATTCATTATCACGCCTCAGATAGAAAAAAAAACATATTTTCTTTCTGAAACTACCCAAAGTAAGTATACAGTATTTAATGAAAAAAAAAAAAACAAAAATATAAAGTGGCTCTGCAAATACTTTATTACGAAAATTGTGATTTTGGCTATTCTTATTATCTCTTGCTCTTTCTCTTTTATAAACACAGACTTGCCACAAGTTTTGGAGCCGACGAGGTACCAAAAAACGTAGTCAAAGTGTTTTAAATAAGAATTAATTTTTCTTTGCGCAATGTGATTAAAAAATGTTTTTTTACTTACCGTTTTTCCTAACTTGTTTCTTGTAAGCCATTGGATTAAATATTTAATAATAACCATAAGGGTCCTCATACAAATGCTTGTTTGCCATTTCTTTAAATTATAAACACAAAATATGAAAAGAAGTTTATAAAAAAAAATTACCTTAAGAAGTTTTATCAAGTAAAAGTTTTGGTTTTTTTTTTATCAATTATATATATGGAAATATCTTTAAAATGGAATAAAGTATTTAAAAAATTCACAATTAATGCCCCTATTACGGTTTACAACTCAACTATACTTCAGTTGAAATTTCGCAATTTGGTATTATGGATAACAACTTGTGTTTGTGAGGTTGACAAAAACATAAAAAAATTACAACTCGTAACTAGCAGTTGTTTTATTAACAAAAAGTTGAAATCAGTTAACAAAGATTTTTTGTTTTTTTTTTTGTCACAATAGCATCAGCTATTTATTCAACTGTCAAATCGTCACTTTTAAGACTGGCAACGTCAATACAATTTCAACTGGAATAAGTTGTAATTCGTAATACCAAAAAAGAGTTAAGTTGTTTAAAAGTTGGGTTGTTTTAACTGCGTTGAGTTGTAAACCATAATAGGGGCATAAATGATTTAAGTTTCTAATCTTGATTGTTGCACAAGCTGAGACTTATAACATTTCTCATGCGAATGCAATCAAAGTTTTACTCGAACGTGCAAATTTCCTTAACTTCTGGTGAAGGAGTTTTTTAAAAAGTTCTCTCAATTTAGGAATTTCCATAAAATGTTTAACAGTTGGTTTGCAAGGCCTTTAAGCATTTACCTGAGGCACCCCTTATCATAAAATGCTTCAGCTATTTAAATATATATTTTCTTTATTTTTGTTAATTTTTTTGTGTTATTTTTTTAAAAAGTTTTTTTTAAAGAAATTTTTTCTAAATATGAATAATTAATTAAGCAACTAGTACATGTGTGTATAAGTACATATGTATGCAGTACCATAAAAGTAAGTAAAAGTCTTAATAAAATCTGCTTAAAAGTTAAACTAATTACGTTTTTAAAAGAATTTAAATATTAATATGAACTAAATAAATGTTTTTTAATTTTTCTTTTTCTAATATTTAATATTAAAAACTACTTAAGCAAAAAGTACAAACAATTGAAAAAAAAATAAAAATATTAAAAAAAGTTTAACTTTTTTTCTTGAAAAAAAAAACTTATTTGTATCAAATTAATTAAAGTTTAAAAAATAAAATTCATAAAAATAATAATAATACAGCAGCACATTTAAGTTGCAATAGCAAAAAAAAATTAATTTCTAAAATTGTAGTTGTAGGATTTTGCTTTAAACTTAATAACAATTAACAAAGTCTTATAAAAGAATTGTAACCCCAATTTGGGATTAATTGAAAACATTATTTGTTTTTTTTTTCATTCAATAAAATAATTAAACATTTACTAAATATTTATGTTAGTTAAATAGTTAAATACTAAAAGGCATTATATTTATTAAAAGTTTATGTTTTGTGTTTTTTTTTTTTTTAGAAAAATTATTGCATCTTTAATTAAGTTTTTTTTTGTGTGAAAATAATTATTTAATTTTAAGCATTAAACTAGGGGACATAAAAAAATTTATATTTTTTTAATTAAAAAATTTTGAAAAAACTAGGATTTTCTTTTTTAAAAATGACTTTTGTTGAAACAAAAAGACTAGACTCTTAATTGTTAAATAATTGAAGAGGGGGGACTGGCAAAACAAAATTTTAATTTAAAAAAAAAGTAGACAAGAACTTGCGCCTGGTTGAGGACAACTGCATTTTGCATAATTTTTGCTTTAATTCACAATCGCACAATCATATACTACTGAGCAGAACTAATATGTTTTGTTTAAACTTAGGTTTTAAAGAGCCAATTAAATTATCTACAAATAAAATTAAAAATGTTTTTCCTAAAAGAACTAATCGATTATAATCGATAATTGTAAGGATAATTATCCTTACAATTTTGAACAATAAAGTTTTTATTTTATCCTTTATCTTTTACAATTGTTAATTGGCATATCCCAAAAAGCACAGTTTTTTTAAGTGTATTTTTTTATTAAAACATAAAGTGCATAACATAAGATTATGTTACGAAAAGAATATTTAAAAAAATAATCTCTATGGATTTGCTGGCACCCCTACATTTTTTTATACCATTCACCACAGGTGGCAAGGATATATATAGGTGTGTCATTCCGTTTGCTATTTCTACAATATTTATTTGCGACCCCATAAAGTGTATACATATGTATGTACTATATAATCTGAATGCTTACAGCCAAACCTAAACAAAAGCAGCAACTCTATGCAAATAATAAAAACAGGGTTGAAAAACTTCTAACAACCCTAGAGTTTTTAGACAAAAAAAATTAAAATAAAGAAAATGGAATTTTTTGAGGATTAAGACGATCTGGAAAGTATTTTTTTTTTTGGTAAGGATGGCGGCGGATGGTAAGGATGACGCTGCCAAGGAAATGGGAAACTTTTCAAAAGTCGTGACTCATATGGGTTTCATTCTACGAGGGTAAATATAATTGAAAAAACCCCTGAGCTTTTTACAAAGTCTACCCCGTTTTGACTTTTTGAAAACTTTGTTTTTTTTTTTTTTTGTTTGCTACAGCCAACTTCTCTTCTTAAGGCGTTACCAAAATTGAATAATCCAACCGTCGTGCGTTACCGCCGCGGTATTTCGGTTTACTTCATAAAAATTGTATGATCATGAGAAATTTTGACAGCTTAAAAACTGTTGCCGCTTTTGTTAAGATTTGGCTGTTATAAATAGGGAAGTCGATTTAGCCATTATCCGTCTGTTGAAATCAACTTTTCATAGCTCCTATAGGTCAGTCATAATTGTATGTGGTCTCAAACTTTAGGAAATATTCCCGAGAAAATTAGTATTGAAAACTGGCAATATTCATCAGTAACCGGCCGGCCATAAGACTCAAAAAAGATATTTAATTAAAAAAATAATAATAATAATTAATACGATTTTTAAACACTTAAATAACATATTAGTTAGCCGCTTATTATTGGTTTGGCACATATCCCCAAAAAATATGTATTGAAAAGAGAAGATTGACAAAAATACGCAATAAATGTGTTTGTGTTGTTGTTTAAAATAACAAGATGCTTTCAAGTGTGAATCGTTGTTATGACCCAATGTTGTTACTATATTAAAACAACATAAATATTTCAAACCCTTTTTTAAAAAAAAAAGGAAAAACTTGAGCCTTAAGATTAATCACAGAGGTAAACGAAAGACCATGTGAAGAATAAACAGCTGTTATTTAAAGCAGAAGCGGGAATACAATAAACTTTTTTTAGACATACTTATGTTTCTTAAAGAAATCAAATGATTTTTCTTTATATACTTATAAATATAATTTATCTACTGGGATTTACAAAATGTTAACACCAAATTATTTTTAGTTTTACCATAATTTTGAAGAAAAAATAACTTAAAATAAATGTTTAAAAAATATTAAACTTTTGTGTATTAAAAAAATTAAGGAAAAACAAATTGTTTTTTTGCAAAAAAAAATGGCAGTAAAATGTAAAAAAAAAATATATATAAAATTGCCTAAATAGTGGAATGATTGTTATAATTGGCCAATTCATAACCTATGTTGTATCGTTGTATTGATGTAAGTATATAAATTGTAAAAACTTTAAACAGATTTTTCATTGTTTTAAAAAAATTTTTGTTTAAAAAATATTTTTTTACAACTTACTATGATACAACAGAGGTTATGAATTGGCCAAATGTTTAAATATAATGAACGAGTGATTTTTTTTTTTCATAGATAAAATTATTTTTTTATAAAGAGATCTTGCGTTTTTTTTTTAAAGATATGAAGAACGAACACATCAACTAATAGGTTTTACAATTTAATATAACTTTTTTTCTTTAGTTTTAAAGAAAATATGTGGTTTTAAATATTATTTAGAATTGTTGAAGCTTTTGTTGTTTTGCTATTGTGATTTTATTTAATTTTTGTTAAGATTTAATTTTACTTGTATTTTAACTATTTCTATGTGTATTGTTATAATCGATATGTTTCTGTTAATACGATATTGTATTTTTCCATTATTTTTGATCCCATTTTGTTTGATATTTTATAAGTTCGTTATGTTTTTGTTATTTAATAGTTAATGTATATTTAATTAAAATCGAATAAATAGTTCAACAAATTGTTGTTCATAAACCTGTATGTTTATAGTTGTTGGAAATTAAACCCAAACTCCATGAGGATTTTTACTAGTTGGTACGGCATTTTCTAGTTGTCGTGGTGAGCCGATTATACGCCGACTACTGCCTGGTTTATTAGAACCTAAAAATTAAAAATAAAAGAGAAGTTTTAAAGAAAAAATTTAAAAGCAAACATTTTAAATACTATTTGCATATCAACCCTATATATCAGTGAAACAATCCAAGGCAAAATTTTTGACGGCGGCGGCTACACACTTTTTATGCGGCGGCAGCTCATACAAAATTAAAACGGCGGCTTAAAATAATTGTTTAACTAAACTTTCACGCATTGTAATACATTTTCAACAAAAAGAAAATAAAAACTTTTAAGCCAAACAAATAATTGCTATTAGGACCAATTCATAATTAAAAAAATATGTAAATGTAGGTAGTTCCACAGTTCTATATCATAAAAATGGGCTTTAAACATATAATCACCTGTGTCGATCCTGACTAATCTATCATCGCAATGAAAAATGTAGAAATCGTTAACCTTATATCTGCAAAACTGAACCAGTTACAAGCAAAATTTAAAAAGTATTGCGCTCATCACTCCTCCGAAAAATGTGAATACGTTTTTGGTACATTTTGGAACCTTGATAGGATGGATTTATGTAAAGGTACAGAATCTACTTAAGAAAAAATTTCGACACTAGAATTGAGATTAAAAAAATACCAAAATCAAGGGTAAGCCGGGAGAATGGGTTTTCATAGTAAATTACTTGACCAATTAGGACAAAAATTTAATAACTGGTTCCTTCAGACATAAAAAATATGATCTCATATATTATAACATTGTTACTAACTTCATTATTTCTGTTTGGTATAAGCCGATTGAAGCTGATGTAAACGGCGGCTCTCATGATACGATTTAAGCGGACATAAACGGCGGCGGCTCTGAGCCGATCGGCTTGTATTACTACCCTATATGTTTACGGTCATATGTATAATGAAAAATTGGCATGGAGTTAGCATAAGTGTAATTTATAATGTATTTATACCCTTCATCTTAGGTGATAAGGGTATATATAAGTTTGTCATTCCGTTTGTAATTTCTACAATATTCATTTCCGACCCCATAAAGTATATATATTCTGAATCCTTATAAATAGGGAAGTCGATTTAGCCATGTTCGTCTGTCAGTCTGTTGAAATCAACTTTCCTCAGCCCCCCGATGGCGTACGGACGCGTTATTGGTATCAAACGATCAGAAATTAGACAGGCCTTCTGAGAAATTTAAAAAAAAAATCTAAATATAAGCAAAAAAAATATCGACAAAAAAAATTTTTTTTTTGCGGAAATACACGTAGTGAAGAGTATAAAAGATTTGGCACCGCCAAATATAGCGCGCTTACTTGTTTTTATCCATTCTGCTAAGCTCATGTTAACTTAAAATTTAACTCTTATTATTAGCTGTTAGATATTCATTATAAATAAACTCTTTGCCAACACCCTGCTTAGCCTTGGTAGTGAGCTGAAAGTTGTGGCTAAATTTTCATTATACATATGGGGGTTAGTATTTCTGATTAGGTACCAAATTTTACTTCGTTCAATGGTCAGTACTTTATACGTCCCCATATAATTTATTTATTTTTATAAGATTATGATCAAAGTTAACGAGTTTCACAAATGTATTTAATATAAATATTAAAATTTTCATATATCTGATTTTTGACCTCAATGCGGGTTGTGAAAAATTACAATTTTTGAGGTACAAAATGACCTTTAGGAGCTTTTTAGGGTGCCTAGGCACGTTCAGATTGTATTGGTATGTTCACAAAAGTTGTTCAGCTTTATCGTGGCTATAATTTGGCCATATATTGTTAGTGAAAAATTTGGATTCCCTAAAGGTTATGCTAAAAAATAAGTGAAAAAAATAAATTTTTCCTCTGATTATTTTAAAAAAGAGCAGAAACAAATTTTTTTTTAATAAAATATTAACGAGTTTTCTTCATTAAACTCTTAGCTACATTATTGCCAAATATAGTTAAGCCGTATCACCAACTCTGAACTAGCTATTAGATAACAGCTGATGACACATTTTTTTTTGGGGGGCCCACTGATTTTCAGTACCTTTTGAGGCCCATAAAAAATTGGTCACCAATCTGGCCAAACTAAGTATAGGGTTTTACTACCCGTTGCTAGTATAATCGAACCTATGCTGTCACCTTCTTGCGGTTTTTGCGTGTTATTACTAATCTACCCAAATACGAGTTTAAATTTAAATAAATATTTAAATATAAAATCAAAAAGAGCAACTAACTTTTATTATTGATTTTATTGCTACACGAGTGTTTTTTATTGTTTGTTACGACTGAGGTTATTAAAGATGTGAAACTTGATATTTTTCTGAATTGAGGTTTTAAAAAAAAAATATATTTATTTAAAAATGTTTGCCTTTTAATGCCCTTTTTACGAAAAAGTATCCACATTTTAAATTAGCTTTCAAAATCCTACCTTCTAATAAATGTTTTATTTCCTCTGATGTAGTCACGGTCAAACTTTGTAGATTCACCTCTTTCATTTCATTAACCAATTGTTCCACCTTAAAAAAAATTAATATCGAAAATAGTTAAGAAATATTAAAAATGAAAAGAAATTCTCTTTAACATTACTTGTCTCTTTTTCTCCGCTATAGCAGTTTCTATAAGTAAAATTTCTTTTTTCAAACTTTCCGCCGTTTTATTCGAAGAATCCGTATTGTGTATGGCTTGATCAATTTCGCTTTGAATGCGCTCCATTTCCATGAGAAAATCACGTTCAACATTTTGTCTTAAAAAAAAGAGGGAAGAAAACATATAAAATTAGTTGGAACACGATTTTTTTTCGCACAAAAAGCAATTTTTTTATACAAATAATTTTAAGTATATCCCTCTTACCTTATATTTTGCTTTGAATTTGTAATGGCTCTCTGTTCAATTTCTATGTCATCCATTAGTAGACGTATTTTGTTTTTACACTGCAACAATTCCGTTTCACAGTTGGCCAGTTTTGAACGCAGCAAAGCAATTTCGGATTTTAAAGTTTTTTCTTGTTGTTTAACCAATTCATTTTCTTCTTCCACATACTGCAGGGTTTGTAGCTAGAAAAATATTAAAGTAAAACAAATTAAACAAATGATTGTTTTAGTTAATAATTTTTTTTTTGTTGCAATTAAAATACCTGTTCACTGCCTTGCCTAAATAAATGATCAGCCTTGGTGATTTCTCTTGATATGGCCTCTAATTCCTGAGCCTGATCACGTTCCTTTGATTCTAAATAAACAATCTCAGCATCATACTGCATATGAAATGTAAAACCAACATTAGAAAAATAAAGAATTGTTAGATAATGTTCTGCTAGTTTTACCTTGCTTAATTCTTGTTGCTGTTGATTGATTTTCTCACGCTGAAACTTTATCAATTGCAGCAGATCACTGTATTGCGTTGCCTGGAAAATACTCTCACTTTCATCCATGTTTGTAGGCAAAACCAAATCGTTGATTTGCTGATAATCAGCATAGTCGCCATAATCTGACTGCTGTTGTGCCGATGGCGAAAGCGGTTGATTGGAATAAATAGCATTTCCCGGATGTTGAGGTGAAACCGATTGTGAGGAAAAATTTGAATTAGTTATAAGTGCTGTTGGTGTTGGTGTTACATTAAGCTGTTGCTGTTGGTGTTGCAAGGGACTATTACGTGGCGGTGGTGGATCTCTATAGGGTGGTGGCACCAGCGCACCATTTGCCGATATAGTAGTGGCTTGTTTATACAAATCATTGGGAGAATTGGATGAAAATTTACTACTAGCATTACTGCTACTACTACTACTACTACAACTAACATTATTATTATTATTATTATTGCTGTTTGCATTACCAGCATTTGTTATATTATTGCCATTAAATATATCGAGCAGATTTTCGTTGCTTTGATTGCTATTTTGTGCATTAAAAGAATTATTATTTGTATTCGTAAAAATCATTTCAGCACTGCCACCCATATTTGTGTTGTTTTGTGATGTAGCAGCAGCATTCGTTGTTATTGCTGTTGTTACTGCTGTTTTTGTCAACATCGTACGACGGTCTAAAGCATTACGTACTTCAGCTAAATTTATTTCATTTATCGACTTACTATTATGAGCACCCAATTGTTGATAAATATTATTCGTATTATTGCTGTTGTTGTTATTATTATTATTTTGTTCTCGATAAGCACCATTTCCTTTTACGGAAGTATTGATACCATCAAAATTGCTATGACCGTAAAAAGCATTGCTAGCGGAAGAGGGCATTTCTATGGGATTTGAATGTGATTTTTCGTGACGTGGTATTAGGGAAGTTGTTGTTGGTGTTGTTTTTGTTGTAGACGATGCTGTAAAGTTGATACTGTTGTTGTTATTGCTATTATTATTATTATTGCGTTGTGGTATACCCTTAACAATTCCAATATTTTCCGAATATTTTAAATCATGAACAACACTAAAAGTAAAAAAAGGCACATAAGTTTATTATTCGTTTATTCTAATACTGTATTACTCATCAAAAAAAATCACACCTCTGCCTTTAAGTAACCCAATCGATTAAGGATCACCCTTTTAGTCAAATAGGATATGTCCGTCTGTCTATCAGTATATGTATCTGTCTTTCTGTCCATGTAAACTTTGTAATCAAAACACAGGTCGCAAGCTATGTATATGCTAGGTAACTGTATATGAAACAAATATATCAAATAGGACAAATCCTATTGTTTGTTTGGTTGTTAGCTGTCAATGATTTTAACTAATCCCCATACAAATTTTCCCTCAAAATGAAACTTTTACGTTTATAATTGACTCATAAATAATTTTATTTAAATTAAATTCATATAAAAAAAATTAAAACCCCACTTTTTAATTCTGTAAATGTAAATGAACACTAATCCTTTACGCTTATAGAACTAGGTATTAAAAATATTAATATCGAGACTTGGCACAAATAATTTTACATATTGTGGTGCAGGGTAAAATATGAACAAACTCGATCAATTGTAATTTTCTTATTTACTTTGAAAATATTTTTTTGTCCCATTACCTAATGCTTAGTTTTTGCGTTTAATTTTTTTAAATATTAACATATTTTGCTTAGTTAATTAATTATTCTTACCCAAAACTCTTTTTCAATTCTTTGGCTCGTTCATGTGCCGCATTTAAACTTAATTCCATAGTTAAAGGTTTTTGATGTTGTTGCAGTTGCTGCTGATGTTGTTGTTGTATTTTCGTTGGTGTTGTATTTCCATTTAATGCATTATCAGTTGTATTACTTGTACTATTATTATTACTGTTGTTGTTATTTTGTTTATTTAAATTATTGTTGTTATTGTTATTGTTATTATTATTTATATTGCTTAAACCCAAAGGTTTTTTATTTAAAATCACAGTTGTGCTTTCATTGTTGTTATTATTATTTATTTTATTGCTACTATTGTTGTTATTATGTTGCTGCTGTTGCTTTTCTTGTTTAATATGTTGTTGCTGTTGCTGTTGCTGCTGTTGTTGTTTACTTTCAGAACGTTGCAATATGAATTGTACATCATTTGCATATTCACCCCATTTTAGTAACAATTTCAAAGGATTTTCATTTGGTGCCAATAGACGTTCATTGTTGCGCCAACGTTCGATTAGCGTAAAACGTCCCACTTTGCCAGTGGCATGTGCCAAAGCAAATACAACGTCCTAGAATATAAAATACATGCATATAATAAATAAGCTTAAAATTTAGAAATGAACAAAAAATTTAAAGGAAATTAAAAATGTAAAGCAATTTTTTTCATAAAATAGAATTTGTTCTTTTTTCTTTAGAAATAACAAACAATTTTCAAATATTTTTTATAGATTTAAAACATGGCATAATTATTCATAACGTAATGTCAATTTTAATTCTTTGTTTACACCTTTTAAATTGATTTCAAAAGTTCCGCATTACATTTGTTATTTCAGCAAAAGAATTTAAAGCTTAAACTGTTTCTTTTATGGTTAAAGAGATATTTCGCTTTTAACTACTACTTAAAACAAATGTTAAATACTATTTTAGTGGAAAAGACATAATATAGAAAAAATAATAAACATTAAGTAGAAATTCAACTACATACATATTAGCTATAAAAATAAAATGAGGCCAAATTTTGAGTAAACAATGATTTAATTAAACACTATTAAAAAAATGTTATAGGTATTAACATTAATATATAATTATCAACATACCTGACATGTTGTATTCACCGTAACTCCACAAACGATGCGTTGTATACCTTCAACCCAAACTTTTAATTCCATGGTAGAATTTTATAAGATGTTTCTGGTAAGAAAATGTTGCTGTTATTATTTTTTCCGACTTCTTTATAGACTTTAACTAAAAGATATCGATAAAATTCTGTAAGGTAGTACCTATATAATAAGCACCTTATACGCAGTGACGCCACAAAACGACTAATTTGTCATAACAATGTAGAATCGTCAATGAAGTGTTTGTTGGTCGGCTAAAAAACAAACAAATATGCGTTTTTTTTTTTAAATACATAAAGGTATTCTGTTGTACAATTAAATTAGTTTTTAATTTAGTTTAAAGACTAATTAAATACATTTAAATACCTATTTTGTTATATGTAAATAAGTGAAGCTTAACATGTGCAACGTAGCGTAATGACATCAAAAAAGAAAAGTGTATACGCTCTGCATTTAAATATGTGTTATGTATGTACATATGTATGTTATTACGTTAACAAACAAAGGAATTGATATTTTTAATGCAATAGCACAAATCTGTTGCAGATTAATGGTATTTTTTAAATCAATAGGTAACAATGTTCCAGAGAAAATTCCACAAGAAAATACAAAAAAGCAGTGAGCAATTTAAAGGTAGGGTTCGCTTTTGTCAATTAATTTCATAAATATATGTATGTATATACGAGGACTGAAAGAAAATTTTCTTTTCAAAACTATTTTTTTTTTTTTAAAGAAAGCTAGATACCTATAAAAATTTGTTATTATATCTACATTAATGCATATTGTAATTGTTTACGTAGAAGCTTAGGGTTAAAAAACATTTCAGTTAGCCCTCGTATACATCCGTAACAGGAACATAAAAAAATGCTGGAAAACATACATATTTTAATACCATATAAAAGCAATACGACAAAATATTAGTGATACAAATCCAAATTCACTTTTTAATAATTTAATAGATTTACTTTTATTTTTTATAGCGACAAGCAAAAATTTGAATGATTTTGTCAACTCGTTTGTAACACATTGAAGACTCCCAAATGTACATACATATGTATACATATAGGATCTGGACCCCATAAGGTACCTATTTTCTATTTCCGCATGTAAATCTTAGATGATTTAACTATGTTAATACGTCTGCCCGTCTGTATAGCCGTTAAAAGCATATAGGGCATATTGTTTTTTAATCATTCAACTTTTTTTATATTTATCAAGGTTGTATTCAAATTAAACTTTATGCAGTGCCGAATATAGTTCTCTTACATCTTAATATGTATATTCCTACTTTATTTCTCCCTGGTTCTTTGTTTTTGCTTCGTTGTTGTTTATGTAGTATAAACATACACATGCACATTTGAATGTTTATTGCACTTATTATATACCTACAGTAGAAGTAAATTGCAATATAAAATCACTTGCACTTTAATAAAAATTTTCTTTCATTTTCCTTTTTTGCACATCACACACACCTGAGCACCTTATTTGGTGACACTGCGGCACATTTCAAGATACATGTTTTTTTTTTTTTGTTTCAGCACACGCATACAAAAACAACACAACGACGAAATTTATTGATTGAGGTCGCTAAGTGGCCAGCCACTATAATGATTTTTAGCACTTTTTCAACTTCTTTTTAAAACTTTAAATATTATTTTACACTTTCTATGTAACTAATTTAACCAATTGCTTTGAAAATCATTAATTATCGTTAAAACATTTTTTTTTTGTTTATTTTACTTTATGTTAATGATTTATTTTTTGTTCTTTCTTTTAACTGGCCTTTATTTTACGTTTTCATGGCTCTATGAATGTGTTTTTCTTAGATTTGGGATAAAAATTTTTCACTATTTTTTGTTTTATTTAATGCACAATTTCTTATTTTAAACACTTGCTTCCTCTAACATATTATTTAAGCTAACTTTATATTATATATAAGTTCTTTTTGTAAAATAGTCCAATAGTAAAGAATTTTTCCATTTTTTAGTATAAAAAGAAGTGCTGTGTATGTGTCTCGCCTTTACAACTACAAAAACGCCATTTTGCCCTTTTCAGTTATTTTCTTTTGATACTGACATTTTATCAGGTTTATTTCTTTTTCTACTTGAATTCTTGTTTGTTTACTTATGTACATTTTGTTGTTGTTTCGCAGGTGGCTGCCAAGGTTTTAATACAAAAGTTGCCGGATAAAAAAAGTAGCAATAATGGTAACGTTTACGGTTTTTTGTAAGAAAACATATACAAGTTTAAAACCGTTAAATTTTTTACAGCAGGCAATATGTTAATTTTTTCATACACATGTAATAATTGTTGTCGAAACGGTTTTTAAGTTCTAATTTATTTAATAGATGATCAACATTAGGACAACAAACGTCTTACATTACACAACAATGGTTAATATATAATTGTTCTTGTTTTTGCCTTATTACCATGTGTGACGTAATGAATTACATACTTTGACAAATTTCACATTCAGTGTATCTTACATATGAATTTCTTATGTCACTCAAAATGTTATATTAACAGACGACTTATAGAAGTTTGTCAATATATAACATTAAAAAATAATATTCAAGGCAGTTTACATTTTCTAATATGTATTTGCATATATATAAAAAGTTCCTATTCACCTAAAACTAATTATTTTAACTCATATTGTGTTTTATTTTGTAATCCCTTTTTCAATTTCTTTACGATATAAAATATATAATCTATATATTTTCTACATGTACATTAAAGTAAGATGGCAAGCCTTTATTTTTATATACGCTAGCGCCACCAAACGGTCTGCAAAGAAATAAACAATACAGTGTTTGTGTGATTAAGTGCGAGTGTGTTAGACAAAATCGTATATTTTTCTTTTGCACTTTTGCAGTTTTACGAGACATTTTACTGAAGACGAAACACAAAAATTTCAGCTGTTGAACGAAAAATATAATAAAATAATCAATTTTAAGAAATTTACTTGTAAAAAATAAATACAGAATCTTTATTTTTAAGTTATCTAAGCATACAAATAAATCGCCAAAACGTGTAGTGAATTAAAGAAAAAATGAATACAATAGAATAAAAGTTTTGTGTGTAGAAGAAAAAAGTAAAGGAAGAGAAATTTTTCTTGTTGGAAAAATTATTTTTTGCATAGCAGAAAAAATTAAAATGGTTCTAGTTATTTAAAAAAATAATTCTCAAAAAATATGTATAATTAAATTTATAAAAATTAAATAGTTCTTTTAATATATTGCAAAACAAAGAAGAATAGAGAAACAATTTTGTATTTGGGGAAAAAATATTTTCCCCTTTGTCTGCCGTTGGTTTCTTTTTTTCAATATCTTGTTTTCTGGGGAGTTTTCGAATGTGTTTTTAGTGTTTGTGAAATTACGATAAAATACAAAAAAGGGGGGGAAAACATAGACAGGAAAAAGAAGACAAGTATTCTTCAACATAAAAAATACTATATTATCGAGAATTGATGGTGTTTTTGTTGCTGGTGGTGTCACCATGACCAGCCGCAGTCGAGCAATACTTAATGTTAACCTGGACGCGGTCATGGCCAATGATCCATTACGCGAGCTCTTCGAAGCTTGTAAAACTGGCGACATTGCAAAAGTGAAAAAATTGATAACACCCCAGACAGTAAATGCCCGTGATACCGCTGGACGTAAATCAACACCTTTACATTTTGCAGCAGGTGAGTAAAATACAAAAACAATTATGTAGTTTCTAATTTTAAATAGGTACTTTTGAATTAAATAATTACAATTCTTCAACATCATGTTACACCCCTTTTGTATCATCAAACATTTTCTTTGCGTTTCTAAATAGCAGGAAAAAAATAATAAAATTTCCAAATGTCCTTGAGCCAGTTTTGTTTTTCTCGTTTAATTTCTTCAAAATGAAAAATATAAAACAAGACTGAGACCAAAAATGAACAAAACGAAAACATAAATATAAACAAAACAAAAATTAAAAATCTAAAGGAGCGGATTTAAGATCCTTTTGCTTTTTTTTACTTAATATTAGAAAAATGATGAGAATGATGTTGATGATGCAAGTATGGAAAGATGACGATAATACTAACACTCTTCTATTAATTATTGTCATTGTTGTTTGTTTTTATAATTTTTACCGTTGGTGCACTGTGGGAAATGTGTGTTAATTATTTCTTAACTTAATTTTGTTTAAAAACAAATATTTTTTCTTTAAATGTGTTGAAAGTGCTTCCTTGAGGCTTCAACTCAATCTAAACTGTGAAATTAAAAAACAAACAAAAAAAGTTAATGCTCTGTGGGAAACATATGTATGTTAATTATTTTTTAGCTCCATCATGTTAAAAATAAAAATGCGATTTGTTAGAAAATACTTAAAACTAGTTGAAAAATATTTATACCTACCTATGAATAATCTTTATTTTGACTTAAGTTACTTTTTTGTATAAAATATTTAAAAAAAATTCTTTGGTGACGTACAATTTTAAAAACAAAATAACCATAATCCTGTATCTATAGAAAATTTCCAATAAATTTTAAGTTAACAAAAAAATTTCTGTTGTTGGAAACACTTAGCTTAAGCTGCACCTTCCTATAAATTTTTTTTTTAATTTTCCATTTAAATTTCCAATTTCAAAAGGGAACAGGTACTTGACCAATGGGCGAAAATAGTTAGCTGTTGGAAAAATTCAGTAAAAAAAATACTTGGTTATTCCAAAGTTATGGCGATCAAAAAGGGCTTTCTGCATTTACGAAAGATTCCATCCCTTTCTTTACCTCTAATAATTACAAACAACTAAAATTTTATTGATTAATTTTTCTTACTGTACACTCCACTTAAGTAGATACCTACTACTTACAAACATCATGTGGAAACAAAAGAATGTTCGAGCGGCTGGCAAAACTCAATTCGCTAATTTGAGTAAAAATTAAATAAATCGTTTTTGATTTTAAAACATTTTCTTTATCGAAAGGCTAAATGAGATTTATGTATGTATATAATCGGGAGAAAAAATATTTTTCGTTTTTATTCAGTTCTTAAGGACTACATTTAAGAAACTTTTAAACGTCAAATGGTTGCCTTATGGTTCGATTGATTCATGATTTAACAAATTTATTCGAACTTTAATTTAAACTTAACACATTTTTTTATAAGTATCCTGTTGTTTATAACAGCTTTGAATGGACGTGTTATGAAGTCGTTTCACTGATAAAAAAAAACACCAGGAAGGTTACATTGATTTTCATAACTTTAACGGAATTGTTGGTTTTTTCATTGAAAACTGTTTTCTTAAGTTTTCAATGGTATTAAATAATAATATTTAATTATTTTAAAATGTTCAATCCTTTGTCTGTAAACTATGTATTTTGTTATTCTTTACATTATTTTGTTTTATATTTTATTTGGAAACACTTTTGAACAAAAAACAACAGAATTTTAAATAACGCTTCTTAGAAAAGGGTTTGTATGTTTTTTTTTTTTAGATTTTTAATAAATATTTAAAACAAATATATTTGTCAAAATTATATATTATTTCTGCTGTTTTTATTTTGCAAGCAAAATGTATCAGAAATATTTACCAGACGATTGGCTGGTAATAAATTTTACTGTCAAAAAGTATGCCAAAAGATAACGATTAAAAAAAGTATTAAAAAATTTTTCTTGAAACATTAATAATATATATTTTGTATCATACGGTAGTGCACAGCTTTAAATAGCACCGTACTTTGTATTAATGAAATTGTATTGAATTTTGCTTTTATAAAGAACTCAAAAATCCTAAATCCTAACTCGACAAACTTTGTATTTATTTGTTACAAAATTTTTTGTGATTTGTAAAATTTTAAAACAAATATTTTTATAAGGCTAAAACAATTTTGGTGTGTTTTATCAGCAGGTGGAATTGTAATCATAAAATTATTATTAAACTAAATTTTGTATGAATGATAATAATAAATCCAGATAAGCATTGTTAACTAATAAATGGCAAATAAAAGAAAATTATCAGAAGCCCCAAATCATTTTATCGCGAAAAACACAAATGAAACGAAATAATCTCAATAAAATGGCAAAAGGCTTTTAACATACGACTCAAATGTTGGTAGAAAAAATATATATCCCATTCATACAGACAATATGTCTGTATGAATGGGATATAGCCAAAGATAGGGTAAAAAAAATAATGCTGATAGAGTGCAAAATTTTATTTAAACTCTTACAAATTTGAGTTCAATAACAAGTCACCAGAGGTGACGCGTATATATACATAAGTTTGTCATTCCGTTTGTAATTTCTACAATATTCATTTGCCACCCCATTAAGTATATACATATATTCTAAATCATTATAGATAGGAAAGTCGATTTAGCCATGTATATATGTTTGTCCATCTGTTGAAATCAATTTTTTCAGCCCCCCGACGTCGTAAGGACCCTTTCAGAAATTTTTACGAGATTCTTGCTATTGAAAATCACCAAAATCCGACAATTAAAAAAAAATGTTTTTTTACACAAAAATTATTATATCTTTTTGGGAAATTTGAAAAAAATTTACTAATTGGCCCAGAATCAGCAAAGATAAGGGCAAAAAACCTATATGGGCTAAAATAATATCATAAAAAAATCAATTTTTCTAAGACTAAATATCTTTCGGGCATATAAATACATACGTACCAGAGAACTGATTGAAACTATTCACATTTATTGTCTATTCACAAATTCATTGCTTCTGCATTGCCTTTTATCGACAACAAAATAAATATGAAGTGCTATGTATATATTCAT
>NDXZ01035360.1:0-12702 GCA_003055125.1 Paykullia maculata
CCTCACCACATGTGTGTGTGTGAAGGGTATAAAAAAAAATTTCCGGACAAAAAATTTGTTCAGACACAATGGGTGAATTCAGTTTAAGAGTTGTATGTAATGATAGACCAATTTGGAATTTTCTTGTAAAAGCCCTATGTTCCCAAGTGGAATGAATATAGTAAAGAAAAAAACATGCTCAACTGATGCCTCCAGCTCAAAACTTGCATTAAATAGAGACACGTTATGGATACATTCCCTTTTTTTTGGCAATCACGTGTAGGCTTAATTTAATGTTAATTAAATTATTTTTGTATACTTCTGAAATTTTGACTTTGATACGAAGTACTGTGCATCGCTTCGAGAGGTTTTAAAAACTCAAAGGCCTTCTGTTTTTTGTTGTAGTTACAAAAGAGTTTAACAATTTAAAAATATCACGACGATAATTTTGCTTGAATGGTAAATCTAAGGCACCAAATGAATATAAAATTTAGATTATTTAAGAAAATATATATTTGTTTAGAAAAATAAGATTTATTTTATTTTTAATCAAACTTAAAGACTGGAATTGTAACAAGTCATGATATTCACTCACATAGTATCTAAGCTGGCTTATTAAAAATCTCAGCATCCTCATTAAGTAATTTTATTTCGAGGATTTCCATTAACATGAAGTAATCTGCATGTGAGGATAAGTACTAAAGCTGAAAATAAAAATTCAATACGTGAGAATAAAACTAAGTGTTTGACATTACGGAGTAAGTTAAGGTTTATAGGCATAAATAACAATATATTTTTTTTTGTGCAGTTAAAGTTTTTTTTTTATTTTTTAACTTCCTGTTGTGATGATGCGAGCATAAATTTTGTTACTATTATAGTAACAACCCAGAAGAGCAAAAACATCTTTAGAGTTTATTACATGCTTAAAGTGATTTTACAGGATGCGCTTCATTGCTCCTTTTATGTCATTGTGCGTGCGAGTAATCAAGTATTTGTGTGTGTATGTGTGTGTGTGTTTGCGTTTAATTTCGCTTTTGTGTTAGTTTATATATACATGTAAGTGTTGTTTTGATTGTATTTATATTCCTTTTTCCTATTGGAATATACATACACACATACATTCACACTTACGTACTTACCTCTAGATATAACTACACATACTCGTTATCATTCCAATATAGGAAATGGTATAATAATAATAAAATTTATAACTCATTCGTAATTTTTTATGTTTATTTTTTGTTATTGACTTACTGTTCATATAGGTATATAAATACATATATGTATGCATGTATACGCATGGATGTGTATAAAAGTATATGTACTTGTTAGTATTTATGATGAGTGTGTTTACATTAGTCATATCACTTTTGCTTTCATTTGTTATTTACACTTTAACGCGGCTGGATTAATGTTTATTGTAAGTAAATAATAAAAAATTTATTTTTATTAATGTTTTGTTTCTTCTTTTATATGCCGTTGTTTTATACGCACATGTTTTAACTCTTCATCTTCTTCTGAACATTTAAACAAATTGTGTATAATTTTTTTTGCTATCATTTTGATCTTAACGTAATGAAATACTTTTTTTTTATGGATAAGGTTAAACTATGATCGTTTTGTTATGAAACGTAGGTAATTCAAATAATTTTTTTTTATAAAATAAACTCTTTGGAAGAAAGTAATAAAATATAAGAGATATAACGCTCCATACAGTTTGTAAACCCTTTTTTTTTGTTAAACAAATTTTAGTATAACCCTGTTTTTTAGTGAATTGGAAATAAGAAAACAAAATATGTGACATAACTTGACTTTTTATAATTTTTACGCAAAATTTATACGATAGATATTTCGATAAGCTTTTAATTTAAAATATCTGAATCTTTTTTTTTTTTAATTTGGTATCAGTAAGTTTTTTTAACAGTTTTCAGCAAGATTTTTACGTTGGGACTTTTTTCTTTTGTTGTCGAAAATAATTCAGTTTCGAAGTAAATTTACAGAGATAAGAAATTTAAAATATAGATTGGAAAAAGTTACAAAATACAAATCAGAAATTAGTCTTTAACTTTCTTTAGTATAAACCTCGTGAATTTTTAAAAATTTACATTCGTATATATGTATTGGTACAACAGAAAGAACTGAAACTAACAAATAATCTTATGAAATATTTCGTCATCAGAAACCGGCCATCCTATCGAAGAAATTTTACGAAATAAAAAAACGAGTCATTTTTTATACTGAGGTATTATTAAAAATGTTTTAAACATTTGTTTTTTAATGAATTTACATTCATATTTACATATGTACACAGGAAAAAAAGTGTTGTAAATACAATTAATATTTTGTTAATACAATTAAAAGTTTAACTAAAACTCAACCAACAATAGAATTTGTAGATACAATAACGATATTTGTAAGTTAATTGTTAACAGTCAAGTCAACTAAATTATTTGCATATTAACAAAACAAATTGTTAAATTTAATGTTCCCAAGAGGTGGCGCTGTCTGGCCTTCCTATAATGTTATCCTTTTTTTCCTCTTTTCCACTTAATTTTTAAAACTCCAAAACCATGATTAAAATTGTTTGTCTTCACCGGATCCCCCGGGGGTAGTTAGAATAGCATCATGATGAAATCTCCATCATGGTGCTAATGAGCTCTGGGCAAAAGAGGCTGCTTTAGCCTCTTGTGACTGGACCCAAGTTAGTGATCCACCAGAATCAATCTGGTACTACGGGAATCAGTGAGCCCCCAGGACTTGTCCTGGACTGGTTAATTGGTTGACGTCCCTTCGGGGTCCACGTGGTGGCTTTGGTTTGATACCTGGGTTTCGAATTTATGTTTGTTTATGTTTATGTTGGACTAGCAGGAAGAGATATCAATTTGTCTGATATTCGTCTTTGGACTTATTTCGGACGGTTGAAATACATCTCTATGAGTGTAACTAATAACACATGCCGCGCAAAGAAGGTCGGAGTCCTGGCTGATGCTAGGGCTAGTGACAGATTTCGGTCAGCCGGACCTTATCAGCATGACAGCAAAAGGGAACCTAGATAGCCCGAGCTCTTGAGCAAGGTGCTTACTCTATTGTCCAGAATCTTAATGGGGTGGATAAGTTACTACCTGTGTGTTCCTTGCAAGTTCACACAGGGGCGATGGTTAACGCATACAATTTAAGACCACAATTTAAGGTTTAGACCACTTCTGGTGATGTCACTAGATGACGGTACAGACATAAATCTATTACACGTATCTCTTCACCGGGATTTGAACCTGGGGAGCTTGGTTTTGTAGGCAAGCACTTTAACCACTCCACTACGCGGGCACATGAGAACAGTTTTTTGTTTGTTTATTTTGTAATTTTCCAAAAAACTAATTGTCTAAATTTTGATATCTTTTGTTTTTATACCCTTCACCACAGGTAACAAGGGTATATATAAGTTTGTCATTCCATTTGTAATTCCTACATTATTCATTTGCGACCCCATAAAGTATATATATTCTGAATTCTTATAGATAGGGAAGTCAATTAAGCTATGTCCGTCTGTCCGTCTTTCAGTAATTTTGCACTTATAATATTTTCACGAGGGTTCTGTTTTGATTTCTCTACAATTCTTACAATAGCCTTTTTCAACAAATCCTCAAGTTTTTTCAAGCTAAAGGCTTGTGTTGGTAAGTTTGTTATAATATTTTTCTCAAGTCATTTGGTTTGTTGGGTATTTAGATTAAGAAAAATTTCTAAATAAGTAAATTTGCTTTTGTATGACATACTAATTTTTATAAAAAAATGTAATAATTATTAAAATAAATTTTTGCTAATATTTTTTACTAAATTACTACGAGCTGGTGTTTTAACTAGTTGTTTAAAGTTCAAAGTTGTTTAAATAATCAAATAAAATTTTAAGTCGTTCCTTGCACTTATAAATTTTTTACATACATACATACATATTTATACATATTTCACAAAAAGAATTGTCTTAAAAGAAAGAAAAGAAATGAAAGTAAATACCATGTAACAATTTCACGCATCAGTCTTTTGGTATAAACTCGCGTACTAAATAATTTGTTATCGTTACGATAGTCGTTAAAAATGGCATTTGAAATATATTGAAAAGAAATCCCTTAAACTAAATCGCTTTTTTATGCCAAAATACACTTATTTTATTCATGCGTAAAACGAGGTATTCCAACAATATCGCATTGTCGCAAAAGCATCGCACAACAAACATCAGCAAAATCACCAACCGCCATCATCATGAGTGACAGCATCGGGTGTAATCTTTTTAACAATAGTGACAGCATTTCTGGCAGTGCCAAATTATATTTTTGTATGTGTGTTTGTTTGACTAAAATTTCCAAATAATCTGTCAACTGTTTTTAGATGTTAATGTTGTATGCATTTTGTTAGTCTAGATACTTTTCGAACTCTAGTCGATATACAAAACAAGGTGTAGACCAACGATCGAAAATTATTCATATTGTTGTTTCATGTTCGCAGATGTTGTTGTTTTTTTAAAATACTATTTCGTTGAAAAAAATTTTTTTTCAAACAGGCATATACTTTAATTCTGAAAATATGCGAAGAGAGGTTTGAAAAGATCTCTTAAAAGTCTTTAACTGTAGCTTATAAGTTAAGTTTTCATTTAGGGATGCTTACACGCAAAGAAAAAACATGGTTGAGTATGGTTACGGTAATATGATCACAGACAATTTTGAAATTCTATGATTACTGCAATCATTATATTATTGCCACAATCATTATATGGTTGTAGTTATATTAACGTCAATACTATGATCATATATATGGTTGCGAGAATCATTATATGGTTGCGAGAATCATTATATTATTGTCCAAACTATAAACTTGTTTACGGATTTGGTTATCATATATATGAGATTAAGGTTATCATATATATGAGCATCATATATATGATTGTCCGAAATGAATAAGTACTTGTCAGACGGCCCTCTTCCTAAAAAATTGTAATAAATACCGCCAGGACGCATAAAAAGTTATGATGACAAATTGTCTTTTTACGTTTATGATTATTTTCCCGGTGCTACTGTTGTTTAATTCTAACATTTTTAAAATGTGGATTTTCGTTTGAGCTGTAGTAGTTGTTGTTGCTGTCATTGTTGTGCATATATTACCGTTTTATAAATTGTCACAGTTGATATATTTGTAATGTTGGATGGCTTGTGAACTAAACGATAAAAACCGCGACATTCATGTTGTTGTTTAAGGACGATGAAAATGATAAAAAAAAAACAAAATAAAGTTGCTCCCGTTAAAGAATAACACCCTTTGCATTATGGTCTAACTATTCCCTGACACTTTAGTTATTTTTTTCATCGAAAAAAAAACGATAATAATGAAGTTATTTTCTTTTATATTGTTGTTGATCATGACACCGTTGTTGCAAAAGTTAATGATGATGACGGCGATGGTAATGACGTCGAGTAAACAACATGACAACAAATACCACTGATGATGCTGTTCGTTACCTCTCCAGTTAAAATACTTTGATGCTCAAGCATACACGCAAAAGCACACATACACAGACACAGTGAATGTTTTCATTTTTATCACCTCTTTGCGGTTTTTGTTTGAGTTTCAATAAAGTGGATTTTTTCAGTGATTTTTTACAAGTATTTTACATTACGTTGCGATAATAATGTTGCACGGTGGGATGTGTAAAAAAAGCAAATAAACTTTAACGACATTGCTTTTTATATTTTATAATTATATGTTTTATTTAAGCCTTTCAGATATGATTAGTATTTGACTTACATTTGACCATTTTTCTTAGGTATTGGGTTAAGATTGATTCATATCAACAGAGATAAAATTTTAGTGTCCGCCAAGTGCTTTATTGCTTTTGTATAAAAGCTAGTTTTAACAACTTTCAAGCTTTTGACTTAATATATTAATATTTTTTTTTGAACAAATAACATTTGAAAAATTGTTAATATATAAAAAGTTATTTGGTAAATATTTTTAATTAAAGGAAATTTAACTGTCGGATCTAAAATCGGTCTAAATTTTGAATGCTGTAGCCTTACAAATTAAATAACATTAATAAAGTTGCATTTATTTTGTATACCAGTAAAAAATATTATATATAAAAAGTTTAGTTTTGTTTTTATATTCATCGTAGCGATATTCTTTGGTAAAATACTAATGGTATTGAAAAAAACTGCCAGAACTAAAAGTCTTAAAATTGGCTTTAACAAATTAAAAAAAACCCAAGCAACACAGTTTAGTTGTGACGACGTCGGTACGACATACAGGGCCACCTTTGCGTATACTGAGGCCCTAGGGCACACTAGAAATAGGGGCCCCCTATAAATTAAATCAAAAGAGAATGGCAAAACCCTATTTTTATGTTAGGATTTTATATGTATTTATTTAGTTAATTTATAACAATTACATATTACAAAACAAGAATAGGTATATCACAAAATAAAATGTTGCTGCTATTAATTAGGTACGATAACGGTTTCTTTTGGGATTCTGTTCTGCAAAATCTTCTATTATATCCTCAAATTGTATAATTTGAAAAAAACAAATTATATAATTTGCACATAATTGAAAAATCACATAATATTTCTTGTAACATATTTGTTCGTAATTCATTTTTAATTCTCTTAAGCTGCGAAAAAGAATGTTCTCCACTACAATTACTAACCATTAAGCAAAGGAATATTCTTGAACAAAACCCAAAAAAAAAAAACATATTAATATTTTCGCTTACTTTCATTAAAATTTTAACAATATTCTTTTTATATATTTCTTTTTTAATTATAAATATTTTTTTTTAGAAATTTTTAAAAATAAATTAAAATAAATTTACGAAAATCGCCATAAAGTATATAAAAGAATTATTGATTAACATAGGTATTAATTTAAAAATTAACTTTTTTTTCTAAATAGGGGGGCACTGTGAGGTCGGGTGCCCTGGGCCTGTGCCCCGTGTGCCCTTATGGTAAAGATGGCATTGACGACGTAGAAAGTGGACTTGATCCGATGCTCTCGACGTCGTTGCGACCATGATATGTCTCAAATTTGAACCATTTTTGGGATTAGGAACTCTGTGCTTTACCGACTGGCACTGTACCAGCAGTATACCAAGAAACAACCAGAATTATGCAGACTTTTTACGACCAAAAAGAACTTAGTTGTAAAATATTCATCTAGGTTCTGCCTCAGTTTTGCGACGCCATGTATGCGATGGTCAAAATATAACTTGTATATATAGCTTGTAATCAATGATATGGCAAAGCCTAAAATCTAACTAATAAAAGTTTATGTTCTACTTCCTAAAAGTATATCGCCCAATCGAAAATTTTATATTTTCAGAACAACATTATTTACATTACTTTTAGATTTTTTTAAAGACATTTATTTTCCTCAAAAATATTTTCTAAATATTTTTTATGCAAAATTAGGTAGAACAAGTAAGAGCGCTATATTTGTCTGGGATCAAATCTTATATACCCTTCACTATGTGGTGAATATATTTTTTTCAAGTATATCTGTAGTCTATCTATCTATGTAGTCTCAAGGCTGCAAATATTTGATTTAACAACCATAATTTAAGGCGAATTGATATATATGTATTTGCCTGTAATAATTTTTTTGTGTAAAAAAAAATATTAAAAAAATGAAGCAGTCGTCTTTTTTTTTGCTTATATCTCAGCCGGTTATTGATGGATCTTGCCAGCTTTCAATACCAATTTTTTCGAAAGTATTTCCAAAAGTTTGATACTACACATAACCCTAAGTGACTTATTTGAGCTACGAAAACTTGATTTCAACCAACACATGGACAGACGGATAGTGTGTATGTTGAAATCAAGTTTCCGTAGCTCCCATAGATCACCCAGGGTACAAATGTGGTATCAAACTTTTGGAAATACTTTCAAAAAAAATCGGCATTGAAAACTGGCAAGATCCATTAATAAGCGGCTGAGATATAAGCAAAAAAATTATTGTTTCGCAGCGTTGAAATAAACTACAAATATATTTAAAAAAAATTAAATCATTTGGCCACACATGGTGAAGGGTATATAAGATTTGGCCCAGGCAAATATAGCGCTCTTACTTGTTTATTTTTAAAAAAGAATATTTTCAAGGAAACTCGTCGACTAATTTTTAATTTTTAGAAACTCTTTGATAAATTTTTCAATTAAATATAAATATTTTTTTTATTCCATGTTTGTTTAATATTTTCAATAAACACATTTTTTAATTCTCATTAAAAAACCCTTTTGTAAAAATTTAAATTGTGCTCCACCGTGCAATGCTTAAGCATTATGCATATTTAGCAACTACTTACTCATCATCTTTATACATGTTTGTTGTTGACTGTTAACGCTGTGTTATTGTTGGTTGGCATGTCATAGTGATTTGAAGTTTCAAAAATTTTTTTTTTTTGAAATGTCTGCTTCAATGTTTCTTAACAGAGCAGGTGACAAATCGGTTTTGTGCTTTTAAGGTAAATAAGTATTATGCCCTCAAAAGATTTCAAGTTTTGTGATGATTTATGAAAAGCGTATATATTTGGTGGTTTTTCATCGTTATGCTCGCAACTCATTTCATGCTAAATCCCACTGACATTTAAAACGAGCAGATAGATTTGTTGTGATATGATGGTAAACGATTTGCGTCATTTTAATTTTTGTTTTTGTAACATTTTTGGTAAATCGGGAAACATTTGTAATTTACGAGTACTTAATATTGAAAAAAGTTATTAAAAAGTTTTTATTTTGTTAAAGAGATCGAAAAGTATTTAAAAAAAATTTAATAAAATACCATTTAATCACGATTAAATTGATTTAACAAGATGAAATCTTCTTAACTGAAGTGTACTTAGTCAAAAAGGGTTGTAGCTTATTATATTGAATTAATATGAACAGTTTACATGTATAAAAGCCATTTTATTAATACAAACATACTCGTATGCAAGTACTCGTAGTCACACACAGACATACATTTAAACAAAATGTAAATAAGCCACAATTTTGACAGTTTGACATCACAATAGTCCAAGTTACGTACATATTTGCATACACAGACACACACACACACACACACAAGCACTTTCCTATATAGACATTGTTTTAAAAACTTTCTCCGTAAGCAAATGTCAGTATAATGAGTAAGGAAGATAGTAGTTATTAAAAAGTCACTATTTTCTATCCACTGTATGTTGATTGGTCTTTTCAGATTTTTCAGGCAAACCTTACATTGTATTCCTTAGCAAATTTGTGTGTTATCAGCAAAAGATTATGCTTTCTCGGATGCAGCTTTGTAAGGCAGGGTCCGGTTGTAAACCGCTCTTCCTTCTACTGAAAGTGTTTCATTTTTGAGCCGGAGGATGACTGGAGAAGTTCGAGGGTCACTTATTATTTTTCAAATAAATATTTGTTGTGGAGATGACAACCGATGACTTCAGATGCTAACATTATTATTTTTTACCCGCAAGTTTTTTTTTCTTTTCTCTTTCAGCGCTAGAAACAACAAAAAACCACGGCGAATATGTCATCGATGTTCATATCCAAATTCATTTTCAATGGACAGTCAGAGCCCGAAATGTTTTTTTTCAAACCAAATTAACAATAACGTGACAAACTAATTGCCCTACAGAACTCCTTTAAACAGAAAGATTACATGTTTTTTGTATGAGATTCTTTGCGTAGAAGCTCTGCTTTAGAGATCTTAAATAATATTTTTTAAAAAACTGCCGAATATCTATTTATTTTGCACATCGCTTTTGTAGGATTATAACTTTAAGAGGCACTAAAGAAAGCAGTTGGCATGCACTAGTCATATTTATTGCTTCCAAATTAGGCTTTTTTGCCAGATCCCTTAACCGAAATCTGCCTTACAAAGCAGCTTCCGAGGAAGCATCATGTTTTGCTGGGTCTTATCGCTATCAGCAGAACTTATTAAAAATAATAATTATGTTAATAATAATATTACTAAACAAATTAAGTAGTAAGGAAAAGTAATAAAAAAAAATATAAACATTGAGGAAATCGAAAAATTATACAAGATTGGAAAGAATCCAGTAAATATAAATTGAAAACACTAATTGTTGCTGGCTGAATTTGGATACGAATTGTTTGTGGGAATACTGTATTAAAACATGCCCAAGTGTTTGTGTATGTTATAGAGTTGTACATGTCTGCATATACTAACTCAGTCACTTAATGTCGATACTAAAACAATTCCTAATACATATTTAACAAAAGAACCAACATATACAACAATATTGAAATTTAGTGTGGTATGTGTGCATGCATGTGCACAAATATATGCACAAACTACATTTTGCTAGATGTTGAATCGATTTTTGTACAAATTGACATAAGAAACAAATTTAAGGACTAAACATTGTTGGACAATCAAACCTCATAATGTTATACCAAACATTTTAGTATTATATAACACATGGCTTTTGTTTTTAAAATTCGTATCGCTCTGCATACACAAGTGCACGCATATAAAGAAATAAAAACAAAGGCATACAGTACCGGTAACAAATAATCGGAATTTTTTTTTTGAAATTTCGAGTTCTTTTCTTAATAAAAATTTGCTAGTTTTAATAGGGCGAAACACAATATCTGATGAAACTATTTCAATACAATTATGAAACATAATATCGTTAAAAGGATATGCTGGAGCTAAAAACGAATAACAGAAAAAAAGAAATAAAGGGATTGATTGGTTAACTATTTGACTACTAGGAGGCTAAATGAATTGTCTTTAGCATCTGTAAGAAATATTCTACAAGAAACATCAGTATCTGCGTAGATTTTTATTTAAATCCTAGCTGCCTAACAGTTAGTGGACTTGTAAACATTTTTAAAAACATTCGTTAGATAAAGAGAAGTTCTACAGGCTTTTGCTGTATAAAGAGATAATCATTATTTTCAATTTAATATAAACATAAACAGATACAACTTTTAACGCATTATAAATGACTTGAAGAACAATTGTGCGTTTTAATACGTCATAAAAAATATTCGCTCTTGTATTTTATGAATGTAAGCACACATGCAACCTTCTATACATATGAATAAATTAAACACATATACATATTCATTTTACCACATTGACTTAAACATTCAACAAATCTGCATAAACAAATGAACAAAGACCCATCCAAAAAGTTGTATGTATATTTGCACATAAAGACTGTAGCGAGTTAGATTCAAACATTTCAACCATATGTTTTTCATATGAAATCTTTAAATTTCTTAAAATAATAAAAATAATAATAATATTGTAATTCTTCCCTCATTTTGTTGTGTTAACCATCTCTTAATTTTTTTTTTATATGAAAACAAATTTTCTTTGAATTATTTTTTAATGTTTTTCTATTATATTTAAATTCTTCTTACCCAGCAAAAAATGATGCTTCCTCGAAAGCAGCTTTGTAAAGCAGAGTGCAGTTGTGCACCGCTTCTACTTTAATTAAAGATTACATGATTTTTGATGAGATTTCTCGCGTAGTGGCTCTGCTTTAAAGCTCCTTAATAATCTTTTTGAAGAAACTGCCGAATATATTCATTTTGCACATCACTTTTGTAAGCTAATAGTTTCAAAAGGCAATAAAAGAAGCAGTAGGTATGTACAAGTCACATTTACTGCTTCCAAATTATGATTTTTTTCTGGGTTATTATCATCATTTTAAATTGTTAATTTAATTATAGCACGTAAAAACGTTTTAGTCATATTTGTAACATTATAAAAGAACGTTAAAATGGAGAATATATTTTATTGAGAGTAACCGATAATTAAAACGACTTAAAGTCAAAGTAGGCAAAATGCTGAAGTAACAGCAAGTCAACATCTACAATTTTATATCAAAACTGAATACATAAGGAAGTTAAGGAAGTTAAAATAAAGTAATGGCTGCAGCTGCAACGTATTGGATAAAACAGCGCATGGAATTGCTTAAGATTAAACAGAGAGACGGACATAGCTAAATTGACTTCCCATTTATCAGGATTCAGAATCATTAGGATTCAAATATCAGTTGATTTCAGGTCTTGTCCTTCTCTGGTTGTTAATTTTGTCCCTTTTGGCAGCAAGATGGTCGTTGTATGGTTAATCCTTGAAATACAAAAATGATCACTGGTTGAACTATTTTTTTCGAATAAAAAGACGATTTTTAGGAAATACTATCGTGTCGCTGTCGCTTATCATAAAACTCCTTTACAGTAAAATAAAAGCAGTAACTAAAATAAAACCCGATTCCCTGTATTATTTTGATATTCTAGTTATTTTAAAATGGTAGTCAGTTTAAAAAATAACAAAAATAATACAATAACATTTCTTTTTACCTAAAATATCATACAAATTTCTGAGTCTTGATTTGACAAATTTTTGGCTACAATTCTTATAAGCTATTTTCGTTTTGAAGGCTACTGCGCCCTATTATATTTTATTTAATATAATTTCCTAGGTAAACAATTTATTAATGATAATTTTTTGTGATGGTTTTATTTTATTTAACTCATTGGTAGTTTACTTTGAATTTTTAAAAATTAACTCGACTCAACCGTTATATATAAATATTCATTGTACAGATATCTGTGAGTATGGATTTGCTTAGTTAGTCAATATGTCGAACTGTATTGATTTTAATTTCAATGGGCAAAAAGTCATTTTACCCACACGCAAAGAAAAAACATGGTTGAAACATGATCACGA
>NDXZ01035372.1:0-12676 GCA_003055125.1 Paykullia maculata
CATAAATGTGAGATCCTATTATGTTCCTAATGGGATTTCTAAAAAATCATATACTTATGTAGGTACATATGTACATATAAATATACCCCCTTATTAATAAACAATTTTTAAATTTATTAAAGGTTTATTAAACAAATTGTGTATGAAAATTTTGTTCAATAAACCTTGGCCATTCCGAATTTAATAAAATTTGGTAAATACATATGTAGGTTATCCCTGGCATAAGAAACTTTTAACTATGTACCAAATTTGATTAAATTTAAAAGGGTGAAGGTCCAAAATCGTTATTTTGTTGGTTGATTTTAAATGTAACATGCCATTACGATCACTTCTATACACAATTCATCTCAACCAGTAAGTTTAATTCACGCCGCTAACTTTCTATACGACGACCTTCGTAAATGCAAAAAAAAAAAACATTAAAATTGTGTCTTTACCAAACAAAAAATAATTTTATTTTGTGCTGGGTTTAAATGAATGCGTTTTTCCAATGACCACCGCGATAAGAAAAACTGAAATTAATTTAAAAATATTTCTTGTTTGGCATTTCGCAAAGTTTTTGTTTTCTACTTTGGATATTACAAAACTTAGTCGGTTTGTTTTGGTCTGCAGGACATTTTTCTTTGAATGGCGGCATAAAAGCAAAAGACCACTAAGATGTTGTTGGGTAGAGAGTGGACGTTGATTTTAAAGTCTAAACTATTTTTTTTTTTTTTTGTATTTGCCAGCCAGTTAGCCAGCTACATCAGCTGCAACCATGATGTGGCTCATATTACCAGTGGCAATGACGTTTTTCTTTTAAAAAACGTTGACAAACCATTGGTCATATTTTACGCTATTTGAAAAACCAACTAAATCATCTTATGTGTACGTGTGTAAGTGTGTGCGCTTAGAGAAAAAAGTTATTTAGAAGTGTGGTAATGGGAACAATGTCATTTCAAATTGATTGGCTTTTAAAATCCTAGTTTTGAAGGAAGGAACACTATTTTTTTTAATCTTTATTTAGTACAAACTTATATCAGTTACTTACATACACACAAACATATATATGTACATATTTTTTTCCTTTTTTGCATGCGTTCTCTACTTATGTATGTCTCTATGTAGGTATGTATGTATGTATATGAAATGTCCTTTCTAATTGTATTCATTTATTTGTCCAGTAAAGGTAACCAAAAATAAATTATTTTACAAAAATATATTAAAAAAAACAAACTCAAAACAGTCAAGAGTTTTTAAGAAAAGCAACGTTTAACTATTAACAGCGGAAAACTTAAAAGTGCATAAATGAATGAACATGAGGAGGTTAAATAGTTGTCGATGATCGTGATCTGTGGGAAAACCAAATGCAGCAGTAGAGAATTAAAGTTTTGCCGCACCTTGTGGTTGTCTGTGCATTAAGAGATTTGTGTGTATGCGCGTGTGTATGTTTGTATTTATGTGTTTTATATGTGCCCATGTAATTATAAGATTGGATAAACAAACATAAAAAAGAGTTTTATAATCGAAAATACTTTAATTGAAAATCATAACAATTAAAATCGCAAATTACATGACCTATTCAGTCTGGGGAGGTTAAAAACGGTCATTGTATTTTACAATTGGGACACGGTCAAATGTAAACGTTTTTTTTTTTTTAGTGTATTATAAATGGTTTTCAAACATTTTTTTATTAAGGACAACTTTTAACAGTATTTATTTATTTTGTTTAAAAATTTTGAGTCGTTTTTTAGTGATAAATACCTACATATGTATATGGGCTAATCCTGCGTAACGCACGCTACATTCGTACGCTTTTTTGATTAAAATTTAAAAATTTGTTGGTCTTTCCAAAGAGATACCTTTAACTTTTACGAAGTGTGTAGTAGGATTTTATTTGTACTTTCGAGCGGCATAAAACATAATTTTGTGAAATAATTGACCACAACGTTTCGTGACGCACACTACAAAAAGTGGAAGTAACTTTTAAGTTGGAGTTGGAGTTGGAGATGACAAGATGTCAATGGTTAAGAAATTTAATTAAAATTTTTTTTTTTTGTAAATAATAAATAACTAAAAAAAAAATTTTTTTTTTAATTATTTAAAAAATATATATCTCTAAATTTTGTAATAACTTTTATATAAAAAGCTATTTATATGGTCTAAGTACCCTGATATTTTCAGAATGGTGTCTCTACTAGTTTTCGAGATATTAAAGATATATGAAGATGTATGTTTTTATTACTTCGTCATGCAAACTTCATTGGCTTCGTCACAACACACTTTTTTTTTAAAGTCGCCAAAGTTAGATGGGAACATAGGAAAAATGCGAAACAGAGCTTCCAGTAGAAATGAATGAATGTATTTTTGTATACCTTAGTGTTTTTTTTAATTCTGTAATTTTCCTAGCCCCGATAATCCAATAACAATTGCAAAGTTTTTGAATACAATTTTCGCCAGAATTCAAATCGTGACGCACGTCAAGAAATTAATATGCTATAACGTTTTTTTTATTGTGAAAATTTTTATTTTTTATTTGCTTAAAGCAGAATATGAACTTGATTTAAAAATATAGAAAACTTAAAAAAAAATGTTTATTCTACTCACAATATAAAAAAAAACCTTATTTTCCGTGACGCACGTCACAACGTATGGACCTAATATGTCATACCTAATTTCAATCTTTCCAAAATAGTAAACAGGAAAATTTTTTACTGAAATTGAAGAGAATTAAATAAATAAAAATATGGCCTTTGATCGGACCAGCTATATTAACACCAAAGTAATGATATGATCACCTAAAAAAATGTTACTTTTTTGTATAAGCTTAAGAGACCTGAGGTAGGGTAGGATTTGGTAATAATTTTCTGTGTTAATGGTATAATATTTAATTGGAAAAAAAATTGAGTTAAATTAATTTGAAAAATGTTTGCTTGGTAGACTGTTTCTGGGATTAATTAGCCCATATACTAGAGAAGAAAAAAATATATTATTATGTATTGAATATTTAATAATATTATATCTTGAATACCTATATTATGTGATTAAAAGGCTATTAAAATATTAGGGGGACTTTTATTATAAAAATCAGTTATTTTTTAAATATACATAAATTAAAATCATGTGCCTATAAAATAAAAAAGCTACTACTATGAAATTAACTCAATTAAATAGAAAAGGAACTTTTTTTCTTTAGGCTATAGGTATTTAATTATAAAGTATACAGGACATTTCATTTCCTTTACGTAGGAGTCAATACTGATTATAATAAATCACAATATCTATGAGTATAATTCTGACAACCGCAAAGGGACAATGCATGACCATTAAATATCTCAACAAGTAATTGTTTCTAACTCTGACTCTATGGCATGTGGTAACAACTCATTAAAAGCATGGACGTTCACGTCAATATCAGCCAGTTAATGCAAAAATAACTATCGATCATTAGTAACAATCACTGCTTGAACAGTCCTATTTTAAAAGAGGTTTGGTTTAATGATATCTATAGCCCAGAATTTATTTTTTATTATAAAGATTATTGATTTTAATATTTTATTAATTTATTTTTTTAGTTTATTTATTTTGCTTTAAATCTTGTATCGACTGGTCTTTGCAAGCATATAGGCATGCTGTAGATAGTGTCTTCCTAAAAAGTTCAAATTTTTGTCGACAAGATTCACATCCCCGAATCGTTGTTTCTAAACTTTTACCAACACAATCAAGTACACCTTCGGTGTCTACATTTAGACGGCATGTTTTTGGACGATCAATATATTTTTTGATTCACTAATAGATCCAGTCTACTCGAACCAGAATCACCAATTTGTTTTTATATTTTAATACAAACTTCCTAATGTATGGCCCGCACATTGTGGATCGCGTTAAAAATCCCAATTTATAGTTTTTTAATGTAACGAATAAGTTTTACTATTCCAATTATCGTAAAAATTCTGAATTATTTTTGTAATTAATTAAATTTTCATAAACACATGTAAAATTAACTTAAATTTTTAATTACAGAATTATATAAACACAATCACACAAGTATGTATGTATCTACATTTGCATGTGTTTGTGAAAATTGAGAGCATGAACACACACACACACATAGTCAATTCTTGACCACAAATATTGCATGTTGTTGAAACATTTATGTCGAAATGGTCAAAGAGAGAATTTTATGACAGGCCAAGTAGACGGCCATTTAATTATGATAAAACTTCTTTTATGATAACATCGCGGTTACATGCTCCTTTGCTATGCGACTTTAACAACTTTGCCCAGCAACGACGTCAACCACCACAAATACAACCCAAATAACCATGTTGCAAGAAGTACTTAGTATAAATACTTGGTGTAGTTAAATAAGTTTACAGCATTTTGGTATGCATGGACATGGGCATGAATTTGGCAGACTGGAGAGAACTTGAGCAACACATATGTACATACATATAGACATGCAGCCATAACTAATAATAAATGTAGCTATAAATATGGCCTTAGAACATAATATAGAGGTAAGTTGTAGACTATGATGCCCTTTTAATGCGAAAATTTATGGTTATCAAATAAATTATAAAGAGAGCGCTCAAAAATTTATGCTTTCGATAGCATGTAGTAAGTATCATTAAAATCACAAAATTAATATTAAATATTAATTTCGCCATTATAAAACAATTTCTAGAAAAGCCGATGTATCCAAAAATATTACTTTTTTATCGTCGCATTGAAACAGAAATAAAAAGTTGTTGACTATTGAGAGAAATAATCCTGGATTTCCAGTCCGAAGAATTGGTGACAAGTCCATAGGAATTTTATTAAAATAAGAAAAGTAGCCTAAAAAGTAAATTGTTTCAAATCCTTTAGGAAAAGATTATACAAAAAATCCGGTTTCAAAACAT
Organism: Paykullia maculata; assembly: GCA_003055125.1. NCBI lineage: Eukaryota > Metazoa > Arthropoda > Insecta > Diptera > Rhinophoridae > Paykullia > Paykullia maculata. The sequence continues at coordinate 4,884 of NDXZ01035372.1, forward strand.
ATGATGCTTAACAAGTCCTTGACAGAAATAAGAATAGTGGTGTCTTTTATATTTACATATCAACCCCTTGCGCCAAATGATCGTAAGCGCCAAAATACAAATTTTACAGGGGAAGATTTTTTATTATTATTTTAAAATTTATTCGAAAAATTAAAAAATGACATTTTGTAAATTTTAAACTATGGGTAGGTTCATAAAATTTAAATTTTTATCATAATTTTTTTCTTTATAAAATGTCGCTTACGATCATTTAGCGCTAAGGGGTCGATATGCACATTGAAATATCCTAAAAACTATCTACACCCAGAGAAAAAACATGGTTGAGTATGTAATATGAACACAGAAAATTTCAATGTTCTATGATCACTTCGATCGTTATATTTGTGTCAATTCTCTTAATACATACACATGTATGTAGTATATATGTATGTTTGTATGTAAAACAGCACAAGTTTAGGTTGTAAACCTAACAAACGTTTGAATTAACGTAAAATGTGTGCACGTGATGGTCAGATGATCAGAAACAATAACGTAAAATACCTACCTACCAAGGTATAACATATTTAATAATATTAAAAAATTATGTTAAAAACATAGGCTGGCATCATCTACATGTGTCTCATATCATAAATACGATGTGATAAATTTATGGGTCTATTACAATTTTACAAGTGTGACTACCTACGAATTGTTGACGATGGTTATATTGATGGTCCTAATGACTAACTAGTAGTATTTACATTGATGGAGGTGAACATGATTGTATTGTTTGTTGCAAGTCCAACCCTTGTAAAAGATGTCCGCTTTCAAAGTTTTTATTAAATGTACAAACAAACACATATTCTTACTTACTTACCTTCTTTAAAAAAGCGCATTTTCAAATCTGTACTGTGTTGTATATGGATTCGCATGCATGTGTATGGATGTGTGTTTGACGTGTTCGCAATTGTATGCCCTTAATATTCAACACGTATGTATGTATGCAAGTATGACTGATGAACCGGTTCAAAAATTGTGGTAAACGCAAGAGCCAGTTTATTTTTGCCAAAAGGGCGGAGACTATTTTAACACTTATGCATTGGCATCTAACACAAACACAGTAACAGAAAATATATATGTACAGAAAAACACACACTCATAATCTTTCTGTCTCTTTTTAACATCCGTTACTTCAACATTGTAACCACCATTTATTTAACTTCTCATAAGTAGCAACAACAAAACTGCTGTTATTCATTTTCCTTTTTTTTTGCTTTCTTTGTTTTTGTATGTTTTAATGTGTTTCGTATTTTACAACAATTCACACTTTTTGTTGTACTCACGTATGCATTTAAGTTGGTGTATTCCATACAAGCTTTTACATTTGGTACCATCGATCCATATTATTGTATGTAAGTAAGTAAGTATGTATCTATGTATGAATGTACATATCTTTGTTTAAATGCCATTATAAGTAAATTTCGGTCTCAATTTCAGTCATGTTGCCACTTATTTAATGGATTATTAGTGGGAGAACTAATTTATAGACATATGAATACATACCTACCTATTAGTCACGTGTTATAATAAATAATACAAAAACAAAAACTTTTCCAGATGAACTTGCTCTATTAAGTTACATACCTACCTATGTTCGTTAAATAATTTTATAGGTACCTACAAATTTTGGGTTTTAAATTCCAAAAGTAAGTTTTTTGTTGTTGCTTTATTCAAAATCTAGAACTAATAGGTCGGTTTTATAATATGGTACGAAGCATCTCATATGAATGAACATATCGCACACCCAGTTAAAAAGTGACACAACTCAAAATTGTCATTTTTCGCTTTTATATGCTTAAATTATGCACAATACACTTGTTTATATATAATGTATTTTGTTGTTGTTAACTGTTGCTAAAAACAGTTATGTCTTTTTTTAATGTTTCAATTGGTATAAAGTTGCAATTCATAAAAGTGACTTATTTTTAGTTGTGTCAGAAAATAGGTACCTATAATGGTAATAGATCCCTACGCTTAGTGCTAAATAGTTTTAATTTGAATTCAATGGTCCAACGTTTTTGTTTTTAACTATTTTTATTTACGTCAAAAACAGTTTATTTCGATTTCTGAAAAATTAAAAATTTTGAGTTGTGTCACTTTTGAACTGGGTTTGCGATATGTATGTATTTGATGACGTGTTTAAAAATACAAAAAGTTATACCCTACTGAATATACATATGTACATTATTACATATGTACATACATAAACATATGTTTGTATATGTACGTATACAAAAGTAGTAGATAGATATCATGATATGGCAATACAACAAATGCTTATTTATTAAATGTACGAGACGATACAATACAATTTTATTCCACAACTGCATCTTTATCTCAAATTCACACATTTTTAACTGCATTCCAATAATTATTTATATTATATTTATACTTGATTTTGTAATTGGCACTTTATACCTACCTATTATTTTAATTAAATTTTAAGCAGTCGTACTCAGATACGAGATCATACATATGTACATACATACATATGTATGTACATGTATGCAAACATACATACATATCTTCAACAGTTGTTTTCAGTATTTACTTGTGTATAAATGTACATACATATGTACATATGTATGTACATACATATGTACATTGTGACGGCAATGCATCCATCATCTGCCAACCTCCTTGTATGCATTTAAGACCTCCTGCAAGTGTTTTTAGATTATTTTACAAATATTTATTTTTTCTCCTTTTTATCCATTTCTTGCTAATAAATAAATATATATTTTTTTATTATTTGTTGTTTTCATTAGTGCGAGTATTTGTTATGACTTGGTGAAATATGATGATGATGAATGAAATATTTGGTATCTTATTACATTCCTCAGAGTAATTTATCATATTAAATGATGAGATACTACATACAGTAACGTCTTTACCATAAGGACACACGGAGCCCATGCCCAGGCCCGTTGATCTCACAGGGCCCCCCGATTAAGAATTACATATTTATAGTTAATTTTTTTTAAATCTACAGATACCAACATACATATAATAAAAAAAAATCAAATATAATTAAAAACTATAATGTTTAGAAGCAAATAATTAATTAAGAATTAATCTAAGTTTTTTATATTGTTTGAAAAAGCTCTTTAAAACACTAAAAAAATAACATACAAATGTACATGCTTATATTTACTTATATGTATCTTTAAGCAATCAAATAAAAATAAAAGGATAAAGAATGTAAAGAATGAATTCATAAAAAATGTATATGATATCGTTTAATTTCTCCCAGAGGTTTTTTTGTGGCTCACGTTACTGTTAAAAAAATTACTTAACGACATTTTAAAATATGACATTTGACAAAAAACTAAAGAAATAAAGATATTGTGGACATGTGTTCAACTGGTTTCGTACGCCTTAATATTAAGTACCTTCTTGGTTAACTTCCTCTTTCTGTGAAATTATGTTATTCGAATTTGTAAAGTTCTACTAAGGAAAAATTATTCATGTTGTGCAAGTTTTTTTGCAGCAGTTCAGGCTTTTGTAGTGAAAAAGAAAAAGAAAGAATTCAAAAGAATTTAGGTATGTATGTTCCTGATTTGATTAGTTTTTCAAACTTTCACTTTCGGTCTTACCGCACGATGCAAAATAATGACGGCGAATTTCGGAGAAAATAAAGTTTTTAAATCTTTTCGGGACAAAGGATGGCCTGTACGAGTGGATTCTGTTAATGAACTGCAAAATGGTTTTATTTCCTAAACTTTGATAGAAAAATTAAGCATTAAATATTATTTCTTGTGACTTTTTTTTATTTTTTCAGCGGAGCCCAGAACTTTTGTGTGCCAATGACGCTCGCGTCAAAAATGCACATAACTTCATACACATATGGATATAAATACATATACATTAATAAATATTTATTTAAAATATCTTGAAAAAAAATCGCACATTTAATAATATATTACATTTTATTCGTATAGTTTCTGTTAATTTCTTATAAAAGGAATGTGGGCTTGAATTTTATCTATGTGATACTTTTACTTTTAAAACCATTGTACCAGATGCCGTTTACCAATAGGTCTATTCCACTTTTAAGACGTTGACACACCAGAGCAGAGCGTCCTTAATTTCTTAGTATTTTCATGTACTTTCAATAACTTTCTTTGAATTGATGTGGCTCTTCGGCCAGGGCTAAAAATATTTCATCTAAAAGACAAAACATACATTTAATAGAAATAAAAGTCAGCTGATCAGTTGCAGTCTCCTTCTTAGATCAACCTTGTGTAGGTAGTGTACAACACAAATTGTGAATTAAACATATTCCTACCTGTTTTGTATTACAAGTAAAATTTTATAATTTCCTCCATTAATCACGAGGGTAAATAAAAATTTCCAATTTTGTTTGTAATGTCTTTAATGTAAATTTGTTACCACATAAATGCATATGAATGTATATTTGTATGTGTATGTGTGTGTGTATACAGATTCTAAATAATTATGGAATACAAAGTAATGGACAAAAAGTTTAAACCAAATATATTGTTTTTTTTTATTTTTTAACTAATTATGAATTAGATTATCTAAGGTTTAGAGGATTTAAGTACGATTTGCTATATTTTACTTTTTTATGGCATTATTTGGCTAGACCTTATTAAATTGTACCATTAACTACTGGTTTCTTTTTAATTTAATTTAAAACATCTGATCCTTGTTTCTATGTACGTATGTACATATGTACTTATGTGCATCTGTACCTAAGTATATTCAAAAAGCAGAAGAACAATATTTAATTTATGCTGTTGCGGTTTTTACCTACATTAACTTCTTAGTTAATTGAAATATGTATGTATCTATAATTAAAAAATTCCTTTCTTAAAAATGAATAATTAATTAAATTTTCACTCAAGCAAAAATTGAAAAACAGAATCTACCCCCGGAAATGTCACCAAAAACATGTTAAAATAGTTCCACCTCTTTTTTATTTATCTTCTGTTATATACTGTGTTGCATTACTAAAAGTACAATATTTTTTTCAACACATAGTTCTTAAAAATTCTTAACAATATTAAACACTTACTTACGAGGTTTTGTGCCTTAACTAATGGTAAACTAAGAGCTGTGAATAAAATATCATTGGCTAAACCATGGTCATAAGTTAACTAATGACAGTGAATTTAGGTATCAGTAGATTTTGCTCTTAAGCGTTCATGATTGTGAATGTAAGGTGACTTGCAATTTCATCTTAAGCCTAAATCAACCGTTGGTAGATTTTTTCAGGGTTTGCAAACCTTTACTTCGCAAAAGATATTGTCTGTTCCAAGATGTTAAGGCTGGTTAAAAACTTACAGATTTTAGTTTTTAGGAAAATACCTCCAAATACACTTAAAAAAAAGATTAGCCGTTTATTGATAGACTGCCTTAACATGCATTTTTTCCAGGGGGTCGAATCCAAAACCTGCCGATTGTGCAACAGTGCAAACAACTGTCGTTAAACTCTTTTCATATTAAAAAACTTTGATATGAAAAATTGAGGCGTTATTAAAATAAATCTGTGTATCAAAAGAATTTCAGTAAATTGTTAAAACCCGATATTTCAATCAATAAGTAGGAAGTTTAATTTAAATGAACAGATGAATGTATGTAAGTATGTACATAGTTTTAATAAATTCATCACTTCTAGGTCTATATGAAGTTTAAAATTTATAATGAGTTTGGTCTTATAAAATGAGAGTCTCGGCAATTTAAAACTTGTTTTTTTTTTGTTAAAAAATTATGTTTCATTAGTTTAAAATAAATCCAGAATAAAATGTTTTCCCTTTTTACGATTTACAAAAATAGAAAGCAAAATTAACTTGCATTTATAGTTCCGCAACGAAGTGTGCGAGTTATATTTGCTGTTGTATGTGGAGTAGTTGTTGAAGATCATAATAAAAACATTTTATTTTATTTCAAACAACAATAACATCATAATTATCCAAAAAACCAAATAAAAAGTAACCTACGAATATTACTTTACACAACCAAACATTATTATGAGAACTAAAAACTACATGACACTCGAGTGTTAAGAAGAAGTGCTGGGACCGGACCAGTAGCGGCAAAAAAGTGAGAGTGTATCCTCCCAAATCAGAGACAAATAAATCACATAAACGCCAGCTACTGCGCCAAAATCCAATTCAAATCCAAATTGAAATGCAATGAACTGTATGAAAATGATGAATTGCTCTTTTAACGCTGCTGATCGCTTAAGTTATATCCGAATCTTTCTTTATACTCTGTGTGCTGCTGTGTTGTTCTTGTTGTGTTAAAATGAATACTTGCAACATACACACTTGCAACAAAAAGTTCAATAAAGAACTAATGCCGCCTTTATCCCAAATATTTTAACAACATAAATACATACTGCTGCCACTAGTATGCTACTTACTGACTAGCATGTATATGTGTTTGTATGTACATATGTCTGTTGAAATGTGTTTGGTTACTCCGCATTTGTCCGTCGGCACATATGGTTTAAATATGTTGTTTTACTTTGTCAAAAACACAAAAACAAAAAATTAAATAAATGTATAAATTGATTTTTTTGTTTAATAGATTTTATAAAAACATTTGTATGAATTGGTTTTTTTGGAGGGGTGGGAAACAAAGATTAAACAAATTTCAAAAGACATTGACTGCAATACAAATGCACGAGGTTTGCCGATAAAAAATAGTGCTTCAATAATCAAAAAAATCTTAAAAGTCTGCCTTCTTTTCATTAATATAAAAGATTTAAAAAAAAATCGTATATTTTTATTTTTTAGTTATAGAATGTAGTTTTTACTGACATCCTTTTACTAAATAAACATAAAGATTTTATTTTTTAGTTTTGAATATAGATTTTATTTTTTAGTTTTGAATTTTCCATTTCCACTCTTCTATTAAATTTATTAAAATTTCCACATTGTATTCAGGAAATATTTACAAAAAATTTGGCAGTTCATTAAATTCTTTAAAACACTAAATAGTAAGTATCCATGAATACTTTTTAATTAAGATTAAATTGTAAAAGTGTTTGGTTTTTTTTTTAATAAATAAATATTTTCTTTTTCGACAAACTGTTAAATATAAAATTGCACAAACTAATTGGAGTTTTAAATTTTATTTGAATTGCGGTGACAAACTACCACATCGAACCACATAAACTGAAATTAATTTCATTTTCAATACAATACAACAATGAATAGAGTTTATTATAAAGAAAACAAATAGGTATTTAATGCAATAGAAATAAATCTACAAGTACATATGTACATATGCACCTACATAGAATAATTGAAATAAATTTATAATTGCAGAAACAGAAAGCAGTATTCTAACCCACAACCGCCAAACTTATTTAATGAAATTTCAAGGTAAATGAGGATTTTTTCAACTGATGAGCTGCATAAATTGGTTGAAGCCGAGTATCCTGTCCGGTGAAAAATTGAAAACATATCCAAAGTAAACACTGATAAAAAAAAACCATTCATTCAGACAATGAAACGGTTTTAATAAATATTCTGCATTATTTAAATGAAAATTTACATGAATATAATAAAAACATATATTGATTACATAAAGCCTCCCAATTGCAGCTTTTCAAAGTTAAATGTATCAATAAAAATTTAAAAAAAAAATTAGTAAAACATGCAATTTTCCAAGGCAAGCCAGATGTATAAGGGGGGAAGAAAAACATTAACGAAAGAATATTTGTTTGGTGGTTTTTGGAAAAACTGTTTTTTGGATTTGTTAGAATTCTCATTCAATTTGTT
>NDXZ01035390.1:4184-15137 GCA_003055125.1 Paykullia maculata
TTTTTTTTTTTTTTTTTGGCAAATTCTGATATTATTTCTTACTCAGAATTCGCCTTTTGCTTCTACAGGACTAAAGGTTACAGTTTCGCTATTTACATGGCTCTCAATGTAACTATAATTACGAATTTGTTCATTACATTGTTCTGTATATTCAGCCTGTCAACCGCCCTGCCCAATGCTGTAATATATCATTCTGCAAAACTGACATGGATTTGATGCTACAAGCAAACCTGTCAGTTTTACTCTAAACTCGATTGCTAGACCTTTAATTCAATTAAAATGATTTGTCGAATTCTGAACTGCTAAATCGATACACGTCACGGAAAACCTTTGAAACTTTAAGCGGTCAGTATCATTACAGTTTTGCAGATATAAGAAACAACATACAGATTGCAAAAGAGACAAATTATGTGTCAAATACATATCGTCAGAAACTACCTTAACTATATTTAGATAAAACTTATAAATTTATTGGGTAACATTTTCCAAGCATAAAAAAATAAAGCATTAACGAAGTTTGTTTTAAATTTCTTTTTTTGTTTTAATGCACAATAAAAAATAAATAAAGTGAACTCAAAATAAAATCCTCATTCCCTTGGAATGTACAGATGTTTTTATTGACACTGAGTGGCATAAAGATTTTATGAGATAAAGCAGATGGAGAGATAAGAAAATTCTGTTGAAATCATAAAAATGACTTCTTAAAAAAAAATATATATAAAAAAGAAAATCTATCCCTGAGAAAGATTTAGTATAAATAAAGATTTATAAAGAAAAGTTTAAAGTCATTTTATTATTAGAAATTTAAGAAAATGTTTATGGTAAAATTAGTAGTGGTAAGTTCAGAAAATACATTGTATATAAGATTTGAAAAAACAAAAATTATTAAAAATACTTTAAAAATGTTTAAAGCTTTCGCTAGCATTAAGTATTGGCCATATCCAATATGTTAGTGCAGTTTGTAATGAGTGTAATGAAAATAGTGGGGTTGCCTGTATAAATAGAACAATGTTTCAACCATGTTTTCAAGGTAATTTTTTTTTAATTATATATATTTTTAACACAATTTAGTTTTAAACTTAGACAAATAATTTTAGGAAAACGGGATACTAAGCAAACGTATACATGTCCGGGAAAAAATGAAATTTGTACAAAATTTGCTCGTGTCTGTATGGATACCACAAATGTTGCAAGTGTTGTGCCTGGTTGCGGCGATACTTCTAATTGTGGAAAGTGTCTGGTCCAGCAGGAAAATGATGGCATGTATACTTGTACTAGTCGCACAACATTTACCATGTGTTTTAGTGGCCAACTCTCCGACATTCGCAGCAAATGCCCTAAAAACCAAATCTGTGATGTTGAGCTGGCGAAAAAAAAACAATATCCATGTGTACCCAAATGTAAGGAACCAGAGATAGAATTTTGTGATTTAAAAGATGCAATTGATGCACCGCCAACCACAACAGAAAAAATCACTACAACTAAAACAGTTTCGCCTACACCAACGATACTTAAAACAACAACTACTAGGGAAATGATTCGGCCTGCGGTATGCGATCAATTGTCGACTGTGGGTCGTTATCTTTATTATGATGGTACTTGCACAAAGTAAGTTTAAAAACATTTTATTTTCCATCTAATCATTTTTAAATCAATACAAATTGTATTGAAATTAAGCATAGAAAAAAAACTATTTAGTTATAAAGAATTTATTAATAATTTTCTGCAAAAATAACATTTTTTTCGGAAGCTTAAAACATGTTGGCCCATAATCATAGTCATAAACAAAGTGTACTTTAAGAGTCGTAAAGTACACTTTTGTAAAACGTATACTTTTGGTGTATTATAGACGACTAAAAGTACATAAGTATACTTTTAGCGTAAATTTAATAATTGGTGAAGCTGTTTTTAACTTACCTAAAAAACACACAGTCAGCAGGTTTTTGCAAACAACAGCAGCCCGACCCACTTCTCATAACTTTTGTATATTTTTATTAAATTTTTGTTGTCTATTTTTGGGTTTTTCGTTTCTATTTCATTATTTTATAAAAAAAAATTCAAATTTATTTTTTTTTTCCAAACATTTTTAAAATCAGTTGAGCAGAGTTTCCACTTGCTCATATATTGTTATAATTTGTCTGAAAACATTTTACTATTTAATGCAGCGTTTGGCAACCTATACTATTGCATTTTGCTACTGTGTGAGTAATATTTATTCTCTCTCTTACAAAGAAACGGTGTTGCCAGTAAAATTGAGTTGTATACCCAAAATAAATAAATTTATGGCAGTTTGGTTTGCAATGGAAAAAATGGTTTGCAGGCAGAGCAAGAGATGTCTTATAAGTACAATTCGCGTCAAGAAGGGTTTTTTCATATCTTTCCGAAATCATTGGCAACATAGTTGCTGTTTTGTGTCCCATGTCCACGTAAGTGTAATTTTCACATTGATAACATTGGGGTACCTAATACATTCCAAGATGTATTATATATACCAGGAAAGGTCTTGATTGTCGGAAATGATTCAAATAGCCTTGCTGGATATTTTTAAGTACCCTAACTCGTTTGTTGCTCTCTTATTGGCGATATTTCAGCTTGCAGAATGTCACATTCTTTCGGAAATCTAAGACATTATAAAGTCAAACACCTCTAATGTTTATAATACTGCCAACTTTTTCTTTCCTTTTGGAGACTTCAGTGTGAATTTACAGGATTGCATTTTCGGAGTATCAATCGTTAATATCTTTTAAGCCTCTGATTACAAATAAAAAACTTATATTTCAAAATTTCTCCTGGGATTTCAATAGTTCACCGTCTTTGGTAGGTTCCGTATCAATTTAGTAACATAAAAATAATCTTGATATAACATGAGGATTTTTAAGGTGCATGGTAATCTTTTAAGCAAAGATCGACTAGAGTCATTGCTAGAGCTTATAATCAATCGAAACTTTAGAAAATAGTATTGGCTTAATCCCAGTTTCGAAGAGCCTGTTAATATGCTAAGGGCTTATAACCCATTAAATTTATATTACCTTTTTACATACATGCAAACATACATATCGTTGGTCTCAGGTAGAAAGGCCCTAACTCATATAAGTGTAATTTTACAGAAGAAGGTAAAAACATAATAGAAACTGTATATATCAACATGTTACTTTTGCTTGTAAAACCTTTATTTTTGAAAATATTTCATTAATGTTTTGTGATGAGGTGTATTGGTGTGAAATGTATTGGTATCACCAAAAAAAGTCAATTTCGAAAAAAATGTGAGTTAGGGCCTTTCTACCTGAGACCAAAGATGTGTATTTATTTCTATCGAAGAAGTCGTCTTAGCCGCAGGTGCTTTTATAAAGGTATTTGAAAATATTAATATTCTATACTTTTGTTAACTTATATTTTCTGTCGAAGTTGTTATAAAAACTCGGCACAGAATTTGATAGGGTTTTACTGAGCTTTTATTCTTTAAAAATTGGAAAAATGGAGAAAAAAATTGTATAGTTTTTTTAACAATGTACTTTTGATTAGTTTCTATATTGGTGAAGTTGTCAAAATTTTCTCACTAATCTGTTTAATTCTATTGTTTACTAAATGGTTTTCCATTAAATTTTTTTTATCTTCAGGTACCTCTACTGTTACAGAAAAGGCGGTGTCATGAAATCTACCATCTTAAGTTGCCCACCAAACATGTATTTCCAACCCAGGACCAGTTTGTGTGGTCCGGCCAAACCTCCGATTTGTAATATAATTAAAAATTAGTTTTAGTTTTTATGTGAAATGTTAAATAAGAAAACAGAGAGAAAACAAATTAATGGTATTTGTTTTATTTGTTAAGTTTTTGTTTTGTGGGGCATTTAAAAAAATAAAAGAGTTTTAATTTTGAACAGAGTTTTACGGTTCTTGGTATTTGCCATCGATTATTATGTTTTGACCCACATCGCCCCAGTGTTTCAAAAAATGCTTTTTTTTTTTGAATCAAAACTCAAATTTTTTTATAAAATTAGATATTGTAAGAGGTTAGCTTTAAATGTAAACCTAAAAGTTCTTTTTATATTGGTTACAAACTCAATCTCAAACTAGCTACGAACCACCAAACTTTTAATAGCTATTCGAAAAAATTCTCTGGGACGATATGGTTAAACAGGTGGAAACAAATCATTTGAATCCTTAACAAAGTTTAACCATAAATAAAGTAGATTTTATACAACGTTTTAAATTTCTTGTCAACATCGCTTTGAAATATTGTTTGTTTGTTGTCCGATTTGAATAAATTTTTCCATTTTTTCAAAATCAAACTACCAGCTTTTAACCCTAAAATGTTTGAAATATTTATTTCCAGTTTTGAGTTAACAAATCTTTATTAAGTTCTGTCAGATCTAAACAGAAAAAAAATTTTTTTAAATATATTAATGAAATTTAAAATCGATATCATTGAAAATGTAAAAACTTTCTACGAAACGTTAGTCAATAAAGGGTTAAAAAATATTACCAGTCATATTCAAATTATTTACTAATTGTTTAAACAGTTTTAGCTTAAAGAAAAGCCAGATATAAAATACATTTAAAATCAATAAAAAAAAACATGTTAATAAATAAATTAACACCATTATTTAAATAAAATTGTCAACATGGGCAACCGTCTCTACTAAAGAAATTCTTTTATATTTTAAACTAAAAATCAACAAAGTTGTGAACTTGGACAGGTAGTACATCGAAAGCTATCAAAACGTTCGGACTAAGTTAGAGAACAGCAAAAAATTGCCAAAACAAATTAGCAAAACAATCAAAAAAATATTTTATGCAAATAAAGAAAGCTACCAGTGGTGATGTGGCAGGTAAGTGTTTAAGCAATACTAAACAATAATGTGTCTTTCTTTTAATTTACTTAAGAACAAATCTCTTTTTTTAAGATTATTTTTCTTACCGCAGCTTTATACATCAATTATGGAGCGGGGGAGTGTAATGTTTGCCAGGAGAATCAAGCGTCCTGTATAAATTCAACATCCTTTTATTTGTGTTTTGGAGGTAAATATTAAACGTGTTTGTGTCTTTGTGCTTTCACTTTGTCACAATATAATTGTATTTGCACTTTCTTTCCTCCAGATGAAAGCCCCAATACAGATCATTTGTATCATTGCAAGGATGGTTTTGATTGCACCGATTTAAGTGCTATTTGTGTTCAGACTTCATCTCAACGTCGGCCCAGTTGTGGCGATACTTCGCTGTGCGGCATGTGTGGTGCCCATCGTAATCATTTGTTTGCCTGTCTCAGTCGCACCACATTTCAAATGTGTTATGGTGCCAGTCGACCGACAGGACAAATTGGTGACTGTCCATCCGGTTATGTGTGTGATGGTGGTAGTGATGCCGTTTGTGTTCCAGAGGAAACCGTTGATAGTGTAACGTGTGATATTGTGGACAATGGTGGCGTTACATCATCATCCACATCATCGCCTTCAACCGCAGAAAATCCTTCAAATGAAATGCTAACACCAAACGAAGTGTGTGAACAGCAACGTACTGTGGGTTTATATCCAACCATACCAAATGATTCATATTGTAGAAGGTAATTAAGTTTATTTCATTTTTAAATCAATTATTGCTGTGAAGTGTTGAAAAATCATTTTAATGGCTTGCTAATATTGGACAAAACTATATCAAATATATTTTAACTTTCAAATAGTGTTGCCAGAAGTTGCAAATTAAAACAAGATCTAAAGAAATTTAAAGCTAAACGAAAATAGCTTAAAGGCGTTAAAATAGGACTCTAAAAACAAAACATTTTTAAATAATTATTGCAGTATATAGTTATTTATTTCAATACCTTTAAAAACCATAGGGCCGGGAGACCAAGCAAGCTGCCCTGCAAGAATCTCTTGTCTGCTGTTAACAAAAATGGGCCTCTGTAAACCGACAATTGGCGAAATAACCTTGTTAATTAAACTAGCAAGCTAGCAGTTTCAACACTAGGATCGATCAATTGACCTAATAAGTTGTTTATTTTAAACTTTCTCTGATTACTGTAAATAAGACACACATTTTTACAGTTTTCAGATTAGAAATATTGCAACAACATTAATTTAAAAAAATTCTCTGCTTCAGACTTTTTGTACCCTTCATCACAGCTGGCAAGGGTATACATATATAGGTTTATCATCCGTTTCTAATTTCTACAACTTTCTTTTACAACCCCAAAAAGAATATGTATTCTGGATCCTTACAGATAGAAAAAACGATTAAGCCATGTCGGTCTTTCCGTGTGTTGGTTTAAATAAAGTTTTTGTAGCTCCCATAGGCCACCTAGAGCTGTATGTGGTATCAAACATTTGGAAATAAAAAATTGTTATTGAAAACCGGCAATATCTATTAATAATCGGCAGAGATATAAGTTGACTACAACTTACACCAAAAAAAAATATTTTGCAACTTTTGGATAAACAACAGACATGTTTGAAAAAATTGGATCAATTGGCCCATAATTCGCAAAGATATAGGCTAAAAATCTATGTGGTCAAAAATGTATGTCATAAAAAGATTTAATTTTCTAAGACTTGTACAGCCGTATTTATAACAAAATTTAGCATAGAGTTAGCATACGTGTCATTTATAATGTATTTTTTTTTCACTCTGCTAAACTCTTGTTAAGTAACAATCAAACTCTTATTATTTGCTGCTTAGCCTAATCGGCTTGCAAGTGAGCAGAAAGTTGTGTGCGATGTATACGTAGTTTCTAACTTTTCGTTATAGATACGACCGTTAATACCTTTCGACCATATTAATTCATTCATACACACATACATACGTAAATACACTCCTCAATACATACCCTACAGATAATATTGGGCTACGTAGTCCATTATAGTTTAAATGGAGTGCAGTTGTGGACCATGTTATGACAAATGGTTGTATTTCAACATAGCAAGCCATGATATAACTACACCATGTTAGTAGTTATACCATGATAGCAAGCATTGTGCATTTAATAAAAAAATTAATTATTATTTTGTAAATATAAAAAGAAAATAGTTTTTTTTTTAAATGTTTTCAATATTAATTTAAAAAAATAATTAAAAGTGCAAATATAACAAAAAAAAAATTTTAAAAAGAAGTGAAAAATATAATAGAATAATTACAGTGCACGCCATAAATGGTGTTGAAATTCCACAATGTAATTACATATAATAAAATAACAAATATAGTTCAAACTTTATTTATTAAAAACAGTGTTAAAAAATCTGCAATAAATTTTATTTGTTTTGGTGTTGGCTTCTGCTAATGCTTCTGAAAAAAAAAACGGCAGTTGCAGTCAAAGGAAAATCACAAAATGATCTATAAAAATTTATGCTGAACTAACGGCAGTCACCGATTAATAAGTTTTTATTTTGCTTTGCTTTTTGTTAGTATAAGTAGTTAAAGCAGAAGCAGTCTCTTTGCTTTTGGAAGTCGCCAATAGTCAGATTCGAAGAAGCAAGAACCTTTGCTTTTAGAAGTCGCAGTCGAAAAAGTAGAAATATTTTTCATTTTTAAAAATTTTTATCAGGTGCAGTCAATTATTTCTAAACTTTTAGCTGTGATCTAGGTACATACATATATGTTTGTTAAGCAGACTAAATCTTTAGAAAGAAAAATAAACAATCAAGATATGACTAGGACTGTTTGCGACTTGCAAAAGCCAGAAATTTTGTTTGAAGGTTTATTGAACGGTTTTTGTATGAAAATTTCGTTCAATAAACCCTTAATAAACTTAAAAATTGTTTATGAATATGGGGGTTAATTTTTATACTGTTTGAGACAATTTTTATAATTCGAAAAGACCAAGCTCCAGCAGCCGTACAAAAGCAGTAAATATATCAAGAGTTATAACAACAACAACAATTATTGTTAATAAACAATTTTTTAAATTATTTTTAAAAAGCAAACATGAAACTGCATGTACCTTAAAACGCTAACCTGGCAACACTATTTTTATTCCTAACTTCGAAACAGTTAAAAAAAACAGTTTTTTTCTCAAATTATTTTAAATAAAAATTTCTGTTTTAAGAAGATAACTAAGTTTTAAGACCGTTAAGAAACCTTAAAGTAGGTCTTATAGGAATAATTTTTTTTTTTAATTCAGAGGCTTTATTTTTAAAAGTATATTTATACTCTAATCTCGTTACATGCAAATAGCTCTAATTTAATGTTTATTAATTAATTTAATATCTAACTGGGACAAATAAAATGTAATAAGACTTTCAATTAAAAAAATAATCCCATTATCTGAGATATAAACTTAAAACTATGAGAATCAAGGATATTTTCTTGTTTAATATTAATATAATTTGTAATTTTTTTTATTCTTCTATACTTAACTATAACTTAATATTTAATAGTTTTTATGAACTAAATATGTAGTATTTATTGACTTTCCGCATGAACATTTCTTTTCAGGTACATTTATTGTTATTACTCCAATGGCATAATGAGGGGTCTCGAATATAACTGCTCATCGGGAACGTATTTTCATATACAAGATGAAAGATGTGTCTTTAACAAACCCACTTACTGTGTATAAATTAATTCTAAAAAATTATATAAAAACAAGAATAATATTAATTAAAAACATTTAAATGCTTTTTGTAAGAAAAAAAAACAACAAAACTAAAAAAATTACCTTTTTTATAAACTTAAGTACTTAACAATTGCTGGCCTTCGTGCTCATACAATAAAGTGATACTGGATTAAAATATGTAAAACCAGCACAAGTGTAAATTTGACCAGACCAAACGCCAGCAGCCGTACGAAAGCAGTAAATATATCTAAGAGTTATTTATAACAACAAAAATTATTAATAAATAAGACATTTTTTATAATATTTTTAAAATGAAAAATTTTCAAAAATTTCATAATAAATTGGGAATTTTTAAAAAATATTTTGAAATAAACAAAAAAAAAATTTTTTAAGGGGTTTAGGGGGAAATATCCCTATAATATGGAGACAAAAATAAAAAGGGCCGTTATTTACCTTCGACAGGAATTATCGAATTGTGACGGTATTCGAAAACGTTTGTTTATGCGCATAATTGAGCAAAAGTATTGAGCATAAGTTGGTACCGTTGAGGGTGTTGTAAACGTTGGACTCAAAGTAGTTGTAGACGTAGTGTCAGTTGCTGCGCCAGTGGGACAAGTAGCTGTAAACTACAAAAAAAAGGAGAGAAATTAAACAATATCCCTTTACATTTATACTTAATGTTTTCCATACTCCTGCAGTAACATCCCCACATATTTGAGCTGCATTTATATTGCAAACTTGATTGTTGCCACAAGAAGCAGTCACCGTCGATGGCGTAGTTTGCCCTAAACACAAGGCATAAGTACTAACACCCGTACAAGCGAATACCAAATTTAAATCACATTTATTGCAATCACTACAAGTTGCCTCCACACCCGCTGCATTCGGCAGACAAATAGTGACAGTTGCTGTCGAACAAACGTAGCCGCTGGGACATGTATTGACCGCACCACTGGGCATACCATTTATACAAAACCGATATTGTGTTTCAGAAACACATGACATTTGATTCATATTCGAACACACGTTACATTCCGCCTTCAAATGTCCGACATTAATCAAAACTAGCGATAAAATCTACAAAAAATTACAACAAATACGATTAACTTGATTTGAAACGATTATTGATTGTTTGTGTATTTTAAAAATGTCAATTGACAAATTAAATTTATTGTTTTTTTTCTTTTTTTTATTCGTAAGAATAATTACTTGCAATAGCACCACTATTACATTCATGTTTCTTTTCATTTTCTAGACTTGCAACGAAATCGCTTTGATCGCACTATCATTTTATTTAAAAAAAAAGATTTTTTTTTATATATTTAGATCTTTTGCGTTTTTATCTAATCTTTATAGATTTATTATGGTAATTTAGCTTATAAAGTAATAAAGTATTTGTTATAAGAAATAGATTTTTATTAGTTTGCAAAATTATATAAATTTAGTTGCATAGTGGGGAGAATAGTGAAATAAGAAAAGTGTGAATTATAATTGCAGTGATTAGGGCAGGCACCCTACACATGCTTTTTTCCTTTTTAAATCTTTCGAAACTTATTAAAACTTGTGACCAACTGAGTACTGTTAAATGATTTATTTGCAACAAATTGGTTTTTACTTTCTGAAGCAAGAAGACTTTCAAACTCTATCTAAATAAGTAGAACAATAGCAGGGATTTTGAAAGCATGTATACTAAGTATGCAATATACTGCACCGCCAAAAATGCCTAATTATGACATTTAAGGAAAATATCATGTCACACGTAAGAAGGTTTCTAGCCCAATACACCTTGAGAAGTAATAATATTTGCTGGGATGCTTTTTTACAACATTATACTCTTAAAGTTTAAGCTTAAGAAAAGACTTTAAATTTCGTACGATATTTCTTCGATCCATATATTTTTTATACTATATAATTAAACTAATAGTGCTGAAAAGATTGAATGTTTAACATAACGGGTGTTTTTATTAGCGACATAACAATTTTATCTATTAATAAACCACAGAAATATTTGAGATATTGAGTTAAAATGTATTGTGGGTGTATTGCAAGCATTACATTTTATAAATGAAGTTCGATTTCGGTCATATGACCATCACGAGCCCGTTTACAGCGGTCGATTCTTTGGACCCAATTTCCCACCACTCTGGCACACATTTCGACCAGAACATTGGCAATTTCGCGTTGCATGTTGTCTTTGAGCTCATCTAAAGTTGCTGGCTTGTTGGCATAGACCTGTAACTTGATAAAGCCCCATAAAAAGAAATACAATGGCGTTAGATCGCATGAACGAGGCGGCCATTCGACCGGACCATTTCTCAAGATAACACGTTCACCGAATTTGCCTTTCAATAAATCGATTTTTTCAAAGTTGCGACTACCGACTTAGAATTTCGGTAGTAATTTTTAAT